>JADRCH010000088.1:7695761-7721748 GCA_019843965.1 Rhynchomys soricoides
ACACACACACACACACACACACACACACACACACACACGGGGGGGGGGGGTTCCCAAACAAGTGGCAGCCCTGCTTAGCTTGGCTTCAGCAGGAAGACCTAATATCCATACCAAGTTGGGCCAGTAACTGCTGCTGCTCCTTCAGGACCTCCTCCGGACCCATGGCTTGTAGTCTTGCTACATTCTCTTCATGGATTGTCTGCACCTCTTGCTCAGCTGCCTTGCTCCTGAGCCCCTTTCCTGTGACTAGATTTGGTCTCTGGAAGTCATGGCTCCTCCCAAGAAGCTGGTTGCGTCTGTCCCTAGAGGAGGGTGTCTCACAGGGCACAGCATCTGAAAGAAGTGTACAGTAAGTTTTATTGCTCTGCTATCCTGGCTCTATCTACAGTACACCCTCTGGCCTCTTCAATAAGGCAACTAACCCCAGGGACCAGCGATGGCCCTGGGGCTTCCCTGGATACAGAATGGAAACCACACAGCATTTCAGGCATTCTGGGGAGGCAAGATGGCCACTTCTCATACATTCTTCTCTTAAGACTTGTATGGGACAGGTGGAGAGACGGCTCAGTGGTTAAAAGCACCTGTTGTTCTTACATAAGACCGGGCTCTATTCCCAGCACCTACATAGCAACTTACAGCCCTCTGTAATTCTAAGAGCACTAAGCACACATGCAAGCAAAACACATGTATATATCAAGTAACTCTCAAAAAAAAAAAAAAAAAAAAAAAAAACTTATATGGGAAGACTTCCCTCTGAATCTCCATCAGATCCTGACAGCCATCTACCACGGGTGTGCTCATGCTGTTCCACTAGTAATTCACAATTCACATCATTCTGAAAACTTAGTCAATATCTTATTTGTTTGTTTGTTTTTCTGAGACAAGGTTTCTTTGTGTAGCCCTAGCTGAACTGCAACTAGCTCTGTAGACCAGGCTAGCCTCAAACTCAGAGATCTACCTGCCTGTGCCTCCCAAGTTTAGGGATTAAAGGTGTGTGCCACCACTGCCCAACTGGTTTAAGATCTTCACATTCTCTACCGGACATTTTTAACCTCTCCTCAGTCCCCTCTTCTTTCAATAAAAAGTCTTGCTATGTAGCCCAGGCTGCCCTTACCCCTGTGGTCCTCTTGCCTCACTTTCCCACGTGCATCAGATGAAAGGGACTTCCAGAGAAAATGCCATGCTGACCTACATGACCAGAGCAGAACCAGGAAGACACACACACATGAAAGCCTGTTTGTACTGGCCACAAACATAATGTAAAATGATACATAATACCTTGGGTTTTTAAAGTTTTATTTTAATTATGTGTATGTATGTGGGTCTGTGTGGGTGTGTCATGTACACACATGTGCCACTGCTCATGAAAGCCTGAGGCATCGGCTCCCCTGGAGATGGGATTACAAGTAGTTGTAAGCACCTGACAAAGGAGCTAACAATCAAATTAGGGTTGTCTGTAAGAGCGGTCCGCACTCTTCACCACTGAGCCATCTCTCCAGCCCCAGTGCTGTTAATGTTTGTTTGTTAATACTGTAGCTGTAGCTTTCAAGAATTAGAGGCAGAATTAATTACTTACTCTCCCTGAGTAGTTCCTATCTGCAATTGATTAAAATATGCGTGGGGGAGCGGAGAGATGGCTCAGGGGTTAAGGCACTTGCTATTCTTGCAAAGGGCTGAGGTTCAATTCTGAGCACCTATATGGTGACACACAACCATCCAAACACCATTTCCGGGGAATCCAATGCCCTTTTCTGATCTCAGAGAGTGCCAAACATACTCGGGATGATATAGATATGGATAGGCAAAACACATGCCTCACAAAATAAAATTACATAAGTCAAAATGTAATTTTTATATTTATTAATATTTTGGGTTTCTTTCCTTCATCCTTTCTTTCTTTTTTCTTTTTCTTTAGTTTTTTTTGTTTGTTTGTTTGTTTTGCTTTTGAGATAGGATTTTTCTGTGTAGCCCTGGCTGCCCTGGAACTCACTCTGTATGTAGACCAGGTTGGCCTTGAACCATCAGAAATTCTCTTGCCTCTGCCTCCCAAGTGCTGGTATTAAAGGCATGTGCCACCACTGCCCAGCAAAAAGGTTTTAAAGAAAGAATAAATAAATAAATAAATGTACATTTGAGAGGCTAGGGACGTAGCTCTGTTGCTAGCATGCATATCCTTGCTAGGATACATGAAGCCCTGGATTTGATCCCATAACCATATAACCTGGCATGGTGGCACATGTCTGAATTTCCAGCAGTCCAGAGGTAGAAGCAGCAGAATCACAACTTTAAAATCATCCTTCATTATACAGTGAGTTCGAGGCCAGACTGGCATACATTAATCTTGACTTTGCCCCACTCCACCACCACTAAAAAGAGAACACATTTATAAGAGCCCATGTCGCTGGGCAGTGGTGGCGCACGCCTTTAATCCTAGCACTTGGGAGGCAGAGGCAGGCGGATTTCTGAGTTCGAGGCCAGCCTGGTCTACAGAGTGAGTTCCAGGACAGCCAGGGCTACACAGAGAAACCTTGTCTCGAAAAATCAGAAAAAAAAAAAAAGAGAGAGAGAGAGAGAGTGCCCATGTGACTAAGTGCCGCCATGTCATTCTGGCAGCACTCACCCTCTGGCGTATCTAGGCTGGGGACAACTTGCTCAGCTGATGACACCCTGTTTTCTGACATCCTCCTTGCTGCAATCTCTTGGGCAAAGATGCTCCTTTTACCAGATGCTGCTGGTTTCACCTACAGGGCAAAGAGAGAGAGAGAAAAAAACCAACAAGTTGCTGATTTTAATTACCTGTTCTTCATTAGCTCCTTAAACCAAGGCTCTGGAACAAAGAGAAAAGAAAGTTTCTCAGAGAAACTAGGACTTCTGAGATATGGTAGTACCCAGCTAAAATCAGCACTCTGAAAGAAATTAAGAGGAATTCTAGATACTCTCTGCTACACAGCAAGTTTGAAGCCAGTGATGAGAAATGAGACTTTGTCTAAATTTAAAAAAAAAAGAAAAAAGAAAACAAACCAACCAACCAACCAACAACAAAAAAAGCAATATGGCCAAGTTGGCAAGAGCACTGGAAGCCGGCTAACACGGGTTTGATCCATGGGACCCACATGTTGGAAGGAAAGAACTGACTCCTAAGGCTTTCTTCTGATTTCCATGCCCAGGCCTGAACACATTTACACACACACGTAAATGTACCTGTTCTATAAACATGAAGATCTGATTTGAATCCCCATAACCCATGTAAGACTGGGTACAATTAGCACATATCTGTAATCTCAATACTCTAAAAAGCAAGATAGGAGACAGAGACAAAAGAATCCCTGGAAATTCAAAGGCCACCGAAGGAGGATGTGATAGTATATGCTTGTAATTCCAGCACTTGAGAAGCTCAGGCAGGAGGATCTCTGTGAGTTCTAGGACAATCTGGTCTATACAGTGAGTTTTAGGACTCCCACAGCTACATGGAGACCCTGTCTCACAAAATAAAAGCCATAAGCCATCTACTCTGACATGCAAAGCTGTGAACAACAAAGATAAGCTATTTTAAAGAAGGTAGAAGGCAGGGAATGACACCTGAGGTGGTTCTCTGACCTCCAGAGCTCACATACACAAACTGTGCGCACACATCATACACATACACACACCCAAAGAAGAAAGTAGGACTGGAACTGCGGGTGGAACTCAGGATGCATCGCTTGCCCAGGATCGGGAAGCATGAACTCAATTCCCAACAATGCAAAAGAAAAAAAAAATGCTATCACTTGGCAAGGCTGAGGCACAAAAGACATTTCTGTATGAGGCCTGCCTCCTGCTGAGACAATTTCAAAAATAAAAAGTGTGTGGGGGGTGGGGTGGGGTGGGGTGGGGTGTAGAGACAGATGGTTCAGTGGTTAGGAGCATTCGCTTTGCTGCTCTTGCAGAGAACTTGAGTTCCACTCCTAGTTCCCACAGCAAAGTGGCTCACAATAATTCATTAGCTTCAGTCCCAGGGAATCAGAAAGCTTCTGCAGATCTCCATGGGTACCAGGCATGCATGCCGTGTACACACATACATATAGACACTCACACAGATAAAAACAAAATGTCTAAAGAGAGGTCTGGAGATGGCTCAGTGGTTAAGAGCACTTGCTGTTCTTCCAGAGGACCTAATAAATTCAATCACAGCACTCTCATCAGGAGCTCACAAGCACCTGTAACTCAAGCTCCAAGGGGGACTCTACCAGCACCCACATGCACATACCCACGCGTAGATACTTATACAGTTTTCTTTAAGGGAAAAAAAAAGAACTTGCTTCTCACTGCCCAGAGCTTCCTAGGGAAGACGCACACTGAGAACCACTCATTCCCTAAGCACCACCTGTGCTGGACAGTTTTATGGCAACTTGACACAAGCTAGAGTCATCTGAAAGGAGATCCAGCTCTAAGCCATTTAGTTAGTGATTGATGGGGGAGGGCCCAGTCCATTGTGAGTGGTGCCATCCTGAGCTGGTGGTCCTGGGTTCAATAAGCAAGGCTGAGCAAGCCATGAGGAGCAAGCCAGTAAGCAGCACCCCTCCATGGCCTCTGCATCTACTCCTGCCTACAGGTTCCTGCCCTGTTTGGATTCCCGATGGAAGTGTAATTGAGATAAAGCCTTTCATCCCCAAGTTGTTTCTGGTTATGGTGTCTTAATGCAGCAACAGAAAGCCTAACTGAGACTCCACCTAAGGGAACTCCTGCTTACCTGTCTCTCCTGAGAGCGATGGAACACAGGGGGGAAGGCAACACCACTGGGCACGGGCAGAGTCACAGAGACTGAACTTGTATCTCGTTCCTGGGGCAACAAAACACAAAGCAATGAAGATGTGCAGGCTTCTCCAGGCTGAACCCTATTCCAGTGGCCTCCATGACCCTCATTCCAGGGGTTCATGAACCCATGTTGGACCTAGTCTAAGTGGTTCTAACCTAGCCCCAGCCTGACTGTGGAGTGTTCCAAGTCTGCCTTTCTGCAGACCCTCCACTCATAAACCCTTTCCTCTCCCAAATGGGATGCTTTCCCCACCCAGCTGGGCTGACACATACAACAATCTTAGACAAGACAGCAGTGATGTGCTGATCATGCCTGTTCAGCCTCTCTTCAGGGTCTTCATCATGAGGCAGGGGGTGGCCAGGGCTTGGTCTAGCTCTTTTGGCAGGAGCAGGAAGCAGAGCTGGGGGCAAATCTGGGAGATCTGAAAGAAAATGAATGCAGATATTGAGTATATTCACACTTTCCTAAGGAAATATCAGGATTGGGGCAGAAACAAAGAACAAATGACAGCTGCTCTGGGCCCTAGCTTAAGCTGTGGTATCTTGGGTGTGATATTTAACCTCTCTGAACTTCCGTTTCTTCATCTGTGTAATGAAGCTGCAGAGCTGGCTTGTACCTCTGGTACCCCAGTATTTACAAGAAGATCATTCACAAGTTCAAAGTCAGCTTGTGCTCAACAGTGAGTTTTAAACAAGCTGCTAGAGTCACAGACACACACTCACTTTCTCTCTCTCTCTCACATACACACACACTCTTTCACGTATGCACACACATGAATGAAAGCAATAAAAATAGAACGAAATTTCAGCAACAGAGGTTACAGTTGGAGCAGAATTTAGCCACCCCAAGATAAAAGCAGGGTCCCTCAGGCTGACCCCTCTC
Organism: Rhynchomys soricoides; assembly: GCA_019843965.1. Classification (NCBI taxonomy): domain Eukaryota; kingdom Metazoa; phylum Chordata; class Mammalia; order Rodentia; family Muridae; genus Rhynchomys; species Rhynchomys soricoides. The sequence goes on from JADRCH010000088.1 coordinate 7,701,439, forward strand.
TCCTCATGCCCATGCTTGCAAGCACTCACTGTCCAGCATCACCACATCCCGATGGTCCTGCAGTGGGAGCTGCTCTGGATGAGCATCACCATGCCTCCTACTCCCTTTCACCAGCTGTACAGCTGGAGCTGCTCCAGCCTCAAGGAACTGACTCTGGAAGCGCAGTAGGTCCACCTCAGACTCTCCAGGCTTCGGTCTGGACAGCATCATGACCCTGGAGCTGTGACCTCTGTATGACTCCTTCCAGTACTGCTTTGTTGGTGAGGAGATTCCCTCTCATTCACCCCTAAAAGCAACAAAACAACAGCCTTTATAACTAAACACTGGTTGTCTTCATCTTTTCCATGAATTGATGTGAGCTCACTCCTCATTGGCACTTCTTTCTCCGTCAGTCCTCTCTCTGACCATCAATCCAGTAAAATTATGTATAGTCAAGGCAAGGGTGGCTGAGCATGCCTATCTCCTCAGCACTTGGGGGTGAAGGCAAGAGAGTAAAAAGTTCCAGGTTACTCTTGGCTCTACAGTTAGTTTAGAAGCCAGCCTGAGATACATGAAACCCTGGGTCAAAACACAAACAAGAGTGTGGCATGGTGGGGCATGGTGGGGTATGATGGCGCACACCCTTAATCCCACTGCTTGAGAGGCAAAGGCAGATGGATCTCTGTGAGTTTGAGGCCTGCCTGGTGTACCTAATGAATTCCAGGACAGCCAAGGCTACATAGTGAGACCCTATCTCAGAAAAATGCAACACAAAACAAAATAACAACCAAAAAGTAAATATTGCCAATTTAAGTTGTTTACAATCTGTGGGTGACAAAACTCTCAAAATTTTCTCAAATTAGATGATGTTGGTAGCAACCTTGTTATATACGAAAAAGCCACTGAATTATATGTACACTTTCAAAAATATAAATTCACCAGGCATAGTGGCACATGCCTTTAGGGAGGCAAAGGAATCTCTGTGAATTTGAGGTTAGTTTGGTCTACAAGAACCCTATCACAGAAAATAAACAATTAAATCACCAGGGGCTCAATGGCTCAACCTATAAAGACACTTGCTGCCAAGACTGGCAACCTGAAGTCAATCCCCAACCCACACGGTGAAAAGAGAGAACCAAATCTGGCAAGCTGTCCCCTGACCTCCAAAGGTACAAGTGTGGCGCGTGTGCCGCCTCTCCACAAAATAGTCAAGTAATGTAACAAGAATAAAATGTAAACATATGGCACATGGGACACACCTTCTAAAGGCTAAGGACAGTAAGAAGCAGGAGAGACAAGACAAATAGGTCGCAATAGTAACAGTGACAAACAATCTATGTATTTCCTTAATTCCCAGTCCTGCGCATAATCACATGAAACAACTCTGTTTACCAGGCAACATAGAAACCACTCCTAACAGGAGGGCTAAAGGGGTAGAAATGTTAAAATAATCACATGAGAGTGTAACTTAACAAATAGTACCGATAGTCAGCTGTGATTGGCTATACCTGTTACCCTAGCACTCAGGAGGTTAAAGGATCGAGAACCCCAAGACAGTTTGTGCTATAATATAGCAAGACCTTTCTCCCCCCTAAAAAAAAAAAATCAAAAACAAAGTTACCACTAAAAAAGCTTTTCGAGAGTTTACTTCAGGCAGAGGTATGCAGAAAAGGCTATAAATGTTCAGGGCTAGAATCAGCATGCAGGCAGCTGAGGCAGAACAGCTGAATTCAAAGTCAGCCCCCAAGGCTACATAGTTAGGTTCAGATATAGGAGATGAGTGTGTGTGTGTGTGTGTGTGTGTGTGTGTCTCCGGCATTTGGGTGGTCAAGTGCAGGTTGGTGGCAGAGCACTTGCCTAGCATGCGTAAGACCTTGGTTTCTGGTGGGACCTAGGTAAAATTTTTTTTTTTTTTGTTTTTAGAGGCAGGGTTTCTCTGTGTAGCCCTGGCTGTCCTGGAACTCACTCTGTAGACCAGGCTGGCCTCGAACTCAGAAATCCACCTGCCTTTGCCTCCCGAGTGCTGGGATTAACGGCCTGCGCCACCACCGCCCGGCTAGGTAAAACATTAAAGCCTAGGTAACTGCTACCTGGATAGTGAGGCAGTATAAGGAAACATCCTCATATGTTTCTGCTTTACTAGAAACTTCCTAAGGTCAAGACTGATTACATATGCTGTTATGTTCTGTGCCCTTGGAAACCAATCACTGCAGAAGTCAGAACTGTTTTGTATAGTTTACCCACAATAAGCTCGGACCCGAAACAACCACCCAACAGCACTTCCTACACCTATGTTTAAGCTTTTATGGTATAAGCTGCCCCTGGGATAGACCCCAACATTAAAGAGACACTTTACCAATATATGACACTATTTGGAATAATACTTCCATCTTGAGTAGTGGTCAAGTAAAGTTTAAGTTTCCAAGATCTCTCTGGGAACTGACATCCTACTTGGCAGAAAGAGATGTACTTGGGTAACTGACATCCTAACTGGCAAGTTAAGACACATGAATGTTAAACAAGTCCCATCCAGGTAGACAAGTTAAGACAGGAATATTAGATAAGGCAAGTCCCCGGCCACAATTGAATACCCCAACTAACAGGAACATTATAAGTGTACAACAAAGACATGTTCCCAAGGAAATCCCCTGTCCCTAAATCCTGACTGGTAAAGTAACTTAGCACAGATGTTTATGGATTGGGGGCCTAAAAATCTTGTAGGATCTTAACCCAGGGACATGGTCCAGTTCCCAAATCTGGACCATGGCCCTGGTTGGCCAGTCGTGGGATGTATGCTCAATAAACTACCCCTGTCTGACTGAGATCAGTGTTTGTGAGGCGATTCCTGAACCCCAACAGTTTCATTGCCCAGTAAACGCACACACAAACACGGGGATGTTACGGGTTGTCTAACAGCAGCGTTAGAAATCTAAGTCAGAAATCAAATGCTAGCTCCACTACTTACTAGTGTAAAATTAGGCAAATTATTTAAGCTATTCCGAATTCAGTTTCAAGACTGCAAAATGCACAAGGCTGAGACACCCTCATCCTAGCATTTGGGGGTAGGAGGCTAAGGCGTTTCAATTCAACCTGGGATACAGGAAACCTTCCAAAACAACACCAAAATATCACTGCATGCAGCGTGCCTACCACAGTACCTGTTATATAAATAAACTTCAGTGAATGAAAACAGCTAGTCCCATGTTACATAAAGAAGCAAATGCACTCCCCCACAAACTCCAGGGGGCAATTTGTCTAAAATCAACTAGTGCTAAAAGTTACACCTTGAATTATAATAAGGATAATTCCTACAGATTAACTCCAAAGTGAAGGAAAACTAACAACGGATTTACTGGGTTTTGGAATAGCCTCTTACATCGCAGCCTAAAGGCCACACCACCTATCCGGAGACTGCGCCTAAGGCTCTAAGTTAAAGCATCCTGGATCGCCTGCGTCTGCAGCCATGAGACAGCTCGTGAGGCTTGAAATGAAGGGCTGTACCCGAGGTCTATGTAACACAAACTACTTCTGTGCAAAGACTACCAAGCAGGTTATGATAAAGTAACCAGACATCTTGCTTCTGGGTTCTCCACCTGAGTAACTTGATCGGGTCCCTGCAAACAGCAACCTACTGGAACGAGAGCCGCCTGGGCGCCGCCATCTTGGCTGTGCAGAGCGGCACTTCCGCCACCCCTTGAGTTCAGCTTCCGCTGAGCAGCCCCGCCTGCCGCGCTTTGGCTCGCCCGGGAGTTTGAGGGCTCTCTGTTCAGCTTTGTACCTCAGAGTCCCAAGCCGCGAAGCCTGCAACATCTAATCTTTACACAGACGCTTGGAACTCACGTGTTTGGTGTACTGCAGACCCAGGCCTTTCCACACTCACAGCATGGCAGAGGCAAAAACTGACACAAACGTCCTTCCTTGCACTCACCACCTTGCTTAACTGCATCCTGTATTCCAGCACCACTGCCTGCACTCAGCACACAAACCAATTCGGTCTCCCCAGTGTGCTTTTAGAAGGTAACTGAGAGGGGACCCAAAGAAAGCAACTCTCCCGGAGAGAACCATAAGAATTGGGTGTTAACCCTGTGAAAAAAAACAAAACAAAAGAATTGGGTGTTTAGCCTGGCAGTGGTGGTGCACGCCTTTAATCCCAGCACTTGGGAGGCAGAGGCAGGCAGATTTCTGAGTTCGAGGCCAGCCTGGTCTACAGAGTGAGTTCCAGGACAGCCAGGGCTATACAGAGAAACCCTGTCTCGAAAAAACCAAAACGAAAAAAACAAACAAACTAAAAAAATTGGGTGTTAGGGGGCTGGAGAAAAGGCTCATCGGTTAAGAGCACTGACTGCTCTTCCAAAGGTCCTGAGTTCAATTCCCAGCAACCTCATGGTGGCTCACAACCATCTGTAATAGGATCTGACGCCCTCTTCTAGTATGTCAAAAAAGGCTACAGTGTACTCATATAAATATAATAAAAACTTTTTAAAACATAGGGTGTTAGTGAGAAAACTAAAGAACCTGGTTGTCGTCAAGTTTACCTGCTTCCTAAGCATCCTGCCTTTGTTCATGACAGTCTCTCTTGGAAATTCAACCCTCATCCCTGCTGTCCCCTCCCACAAAGTTAAAGTTTCTTTAAAGTCTAGTCAGAGTCAACTTTGGTAAAAACCTTTACCAATCAGTTCTGCCCCTGAACTTCTGAACTTGGATGGTCTGAAGTCCAAGCACTTGCGCTAACCACTATGGAGCAGACTGCTGCAATTACTAGTTACCTTTTCATAAGAGAAGTTCTTTCAGCCTTGTCATATGGAAGGCTTGAGTAATTCCAGCACTTGGGAGACTGATTTGGAGAATGACAGATTCAATGTCTACCTGCGCTAAACCATGAGACCCTGTTTTGTTTTGTTTTTTTTTCTTGTTTCGTTTTGTTTTTCGGTTTTTCGAGACAGGATTTCTTTGTGCAGCCCTGGCTGTCCTGGAATTCATTCTGTAGACCAGGCTGACCTCAAATTCAGTTTCCTGAGTGCTGGGATTAAAGGCATGTGCCACCACTTATGGGCAAACCCCTATTTTGTATTTTTATATTTATTTCCTCTTAAATATACACGTTTTGCCTGCATGTATATTTGTGCATTATGTGTATGCCTGGTGCCCTGAGAAGCAAGAAGAGAGAGATCCCCAGGAACTAGGGTTACAGATGATTGTGATCCACCACGTGGGTGCTGGGAATTGAACCTAGGTCCTCTGAAAGAACAACGGATGCTCATTTTTTTTAAAAAGTTTTTTAATGTATTTATTTATTAAGTGTGTGTTTTGCTTGCATGTATGTATTTGTGCCACATGCATGCCTGGAGCCCAAGGAATTAAAAGAGGATGTCAAGACATGTATTGGATATCCTAGAACTGAACTGCAGTTACAGATAACTGTGAGCTACTGTGTGGATGCTAAAAGCCAAATGCTGGTCCTTTGCAAGTACTCTTAACTGATGAGACATCTCTGTAGCCCAAAGCCCTGTTTTGACTAAATAAAAAGTCCTGTGCATTAGAATAGACTGGATAGACCGATTTCCTGGGGACCCTTGTCTTTAGCCTCCATAATGTTCAGCAATCAATGTATTGCTGTGCACATACTTATCCTTAATAAATCATTGTTTGAGGCCAGCTTAGGATAGTCAATGTTAATTCAGAGGTTTATAACTTTAGCAGGCATCAGAATTTACATTGATGACGCTGAGCATGGTGATACGCACCAGTAATTCCAGCACTGGGAATGCAGAGGCAAGAGGATTCCAGCAGTTCAAGGCTAGCCCAGACTACTTAATGAAGCCAAATCTCAATCCCTTTCTCTCTCTCTCTCTCTCTCTCTCTCACTCATTCACACACACACACACACACACACACACACACACACACTAATGGTCCAGTGGTCCAGAATGGATTCAAATATATGTAATCCTTCACAGACTCTCCAAGCCTCAGTCACATCTGTAAACTTCAGCTATTAGGGATTAGGCAGCCTTTAGATTTCAAACAGTAGTAGACTAGACCTACTATGAAGTTTGGGAAATGGGGGAAAGAGCTGGTACACAGTGACAGAAAGAAAGATAGGAGGAAACCACAGCTCAGAATGAAAGGATGGGTCCTGGTGAACACTCTACCAACTGACTACATCCCCACCTGTTTTGTTTCTGAAACTTCACAAGGTCAAATGTAGCTCACATTGGCCTTGAATTTGCTGTGCAACTAAGGGTTATCTTGAATTTTCAGATCCTCCTGCCTCCACACCCAACCTTTACTGACAAATCTTAGCATCACTAAAGAAGACAGTTGGACACAATTTCCCTCTTGAATGGGTGGCATAGAAATGCAAATATCTAAGGATTCTTTTTTGTTTGTTTGCTTTTGCTTTTTTGAGACTGTTTTTGCTTTTTTATCTGTATAGCTCAGGCAGTTTTGGAACTTACTCTGTAGACCAGGTTGGCTAAAACTCACAGATATCTGTCTGCCTCTGCCTCCCAAGAGCTGGGATTAAAGGCATGTGCCACCACGCCTGCCGAATCTTGTCCATAAAGATCAGAATACAGTCAAGCATTATGACCTAGAGAATACTGGCAATACAGGAACATAATATACAATGACCCAAGAACACAAATTAGCTAAATCCAATTATGGATAATTTCACCAGTGGCCAGTTTCTTTTATTAACTGCATGTCTAGGAGAGAAGGGAGAATCTTGCAGATTTAAAATTATTAAGGAGGGCTGGAGAGATGGATCAGCGGTTAAGAGCACTGTCTGCTCTTCCAGAGGTCATGAGTTCAAGTCTCATCTCACAACCATCTGTAATGGGATCCGATGCCCTCTTCTGGTGTGTCAGCAACAAGATGCCCATATACACTAAATAAATCTTTAAAAAAAATTAAAATTATTTAAGGAACTACCTTAGCTGAATATGTGGTCCTTATTCGTATATTCTTTTTGTTACTGCTTCATTAAAACAGGGCACCCCTTGCCGGGCAGTGGTGACGCACGCCTTTGATCCCAGCACTTGGGAGACAGAGACAGGTGGATTTCTGAGTTCGAGGCCAGCCTGGTCTACAGAGTGAGTTCCAGGACAGCCAGGGCTACACAGAGAAACCTTGTCTCAAATACCATAAAAAAAAAAAAAAAAAAAAAAAAGACTGGATTTCTCTGTGTAGCCCTAGCTGTCCTAGAACTCACTCTGTAGACCAGGCTGGCCTGGAATTTACAACACCCCTCCCCCCACCTGCCTCTGCCTCCAAGTGCTGGGATTAAAGGCATTATCCACTGTGCCCAAGCCCAAAATACGATGTGTCTCCCAGGCCAGGCTGGCTTCCAACTCCTGGCCCTCTGGCCTTTGCTTCTTTAGCAAAAATACAGGAAACAAACAAACAAACAAACAAGCAGCCCGTGTTACCACTGCCAATCCTACTCAGGTCTCAAAATCGCTCATCCTACTGCCCAGTCACTCTCTGACCTCCACCTCATAGCTGGGATTATAGGCCTACGCTGCCAAGCCCGGCAATATGTAATAATAATAAGGCATATTTTAAAATTAGTATATCACCAACTTTACAGACGTTCATTTTCTCTCCATACATTCTTTTTCTGTCCTGAGACCATATCAAGCACGCCATATTATAGTTTCTATGTCTGTAACTAACAATTTCCTAAGTGTTTTGGGAGTTGGAATTGCTGAGGATTGAACCCAGGGACTGGAGCATGCTAAGTATGCCCTTTCCTATTGAGTCACATCACGGAGCAAAGGCATGGCATCAGGAACTGTTGAGTGTCCATGTTGAAAAGCTGAGCACAGTGGTAAACACACATTTAAGCCCATTTCTGGGAAAACAGAGACAAGCATATCTCGGGGGCTTGGTACCTAGCAAGTCTAATCTATTGGGTCACTTAGATACCCAGCTCAGAAAAAGAAGATAGAACTGGGCATGGTGCGTGCCTTTAATCCCAGCACCCCCCTAGTTAGAGGGAGGTGGATCTTAAGAGTTTGAGGCTAGTCTGCTGTACATCACGAGTTCTGGGTCAGGCAGGGCTACATAATGAGATGATGTCGCAAAAGGCGACTGGAAAGTGGATGTGCTTGAGGAACAACACCTGGGGTTGACCTACACACGTGCACACACATAAACACGGGGACATGCACACACAGGTGCACACACACACACCTCAAAATAAGTGAATTAGAGATTAAAAAAATCCTTACTTACCAGAACACAATTAAAGAGACTCAGGGGCCCAGCAAGCTAGCTCGGTGGGTACTTGGCATGCAAACCTGAAATCTTGAGTTTGATCCCCAGAACTCAAGTAAAATGGAAAAACCAATTGATTCCAGTTTTCTTCTGATGGCCACATACAGTCTGTGACACACAAGCCCCTCCATAAGCCTCCCCTACCATGATACACAAATACACACTAACTTTTTTTAAAAAAAATAAAAGACAAAAAAAGACACACATACACAATCAAAGATACAATTCTTCCCCCCAAGGGTTCCTCTCCCCTGTTGAAATTGTTTTTAAAACATTTATTTATATTTCTTTTATATATAAGTGTTTTCCTGGTTGTATGAGCACCACATGCATGCTTGGTGCCCAAGGAGGCAAGAGGAAGGTGTTGGGTCCACAGCAGGTCATGAGCTGCCTGTGGATGCTGGGAACCCGGGGCCTCTGCAAGTGTTCTTTTTTTAAAAAAAACAATTTATTTATTTTTATTTTATGTACATTGGTGATTTGACTGTATGCATGTCTGTGTGAGAGTGTCAGATCCCCTGTTACAGACAGTTGTGAGCTGCCATATGGGTGCTGACAATTGAGCCCAGGTCCTCTGGAAGAGTAGCCAGTGCTTTAACCTCTGAGCCATCTCTCCAGCCTCTTTCTGCAAGTGTTCTTAACATTGAGTCATCTCTTTTCGTCTGCGTTTGGGCCTAGCCTTCTTTCAGAAAGCCCAAGCTTACCCCTTCTCTTCTTATCCTAAATCTGTTTTGGGGAGATATCTGATCATTTGCGGCTTCCCCTGAGGTTATAAGGGAATGTCTAGTTGCCTCTGGGAATATACGTTTCCGGTTCTTTTTCTGTGGGGCAAGGAATGGCATGATCTCCTGCTTAGCATTTGGTAGGCATAGCAACAGTTTCTAGCACCCTTGGAATTCAACTGTAGGCATTATTTTCCCTATGACCCCCAAAGCAACAATGTTTGCCTATGAAGAGAAAAGAACCATAGTCTGTGATCTTCCTCACCCTTGAGTGGGACCTGCCAACACTCATGAGCCAGTGGTTAGGGGAAGAACAGGTACTTGGGTATAGGTCAGGGCATCAGGCCCCATAACTCACCTTGGTTCCTCTTCCTTGTGGGGAGAGAGGCCTCAGATCTAAAGAAGCTGAATTAGCTGTTTCCTGGGAGGCTGGAAATTGGCATCTGGTGTCCTGCTTCTGTGAGCAGTGGTATATGTATGAGTGTTACCTGCACATATGTACGTGTGCCATGTCATGTGTGTGCCTGGTGCCCGAGGAGGTCAGAAGCGGATGTTAGATCCCCCGGAGCTAGAGTTATAGATGTGAACTGTCATGTGAAATCTGGGAACCAACAGAGGTGTCTTCTACAAAAGCAACAGTGCACTAACCATTGAGCCATTTCTCTAGTCCCAATTTTTACCATTTAATGGAGTAAGAAAATGCTATGGTCTGACTTTGACCTGTCCATAACATGAGTCTGCCACTAGCCCCTCCTTTCCTTCCTTTACCTCTGCAATAGCATGTTTCTCCCCTGAGATAGATAGAGCTGGCTCTGGTTCCGTCCGGTCCGTCTGGAGGATAGGAACTCCAGAGACAGCTGCTCCTCTGTTAGGTCAAATACATTTCCTGCTGATTTGATTACTTTCCCTCCAAGCAATGCGTTTACAGAAGGAAGGGAACTTTTGCAGGCATGCATTTGCACAGGCAGTCATCCTCCTCCAGTCACACACTCACACACAGACACACACAAGAACACACTTTCTTCCCATCCACCCACAGAGCGCCAGTCACATTTAGAATTTGCACAAATGCACACCCTCCCTCGTACATCACAATGCACACCCTCTCACCCACCTACACATCTCTTCCACATAAACCACACCTGCTCACATACCCCTAGAAGCGCATCCCTATGCTCTGCTCAGAGAGAGAGAGAGAGAGAGAGTGTGTTAGTGGGTTTAAGAACTAAGAAACTAACTACTCTTGTATAGCAGATAAAAAAGCAGATCAGAATCCCACAGGTTTCTGCCTGCCTGCCATTTTGGCCCTGTAAGTAAAAATACTGAGGGCTAGGAGGAATACTGGAGTGAAATTAGGGAGAAAACCTGGAACCAGGATGCCCTTCAGGGAAAGCAGACACATTTTCTGGCAGGATGGTAATGCGTCTCAGGCTTACAACTAGAAAGAGGAAAGCCATGACTTGCCTAAGCAGCCAGTTTGACTGATCAAATTATAAACCCTTGGGCTAGAATTCCCTATCAGCTCAGGAGTGAGAACAGGATGTAGAAGCTGAGTTTAGCCTCTACATTGAACATCCTCTGGGAATACTCTTTGCAGGGTTAGCTGAAATAAAGAGAAGAGTCCCCTTTACTGTAGCCTTGAAGTCCCCTCTGGAGAATAGATAGGGAAGGTTTCTTGAGAATCGAGGGGTGACAGTGTAGAACAGTTCTGGCTTTCGTTCCAGACTGTCTGACACTCAAAATGCCAAAGCTCTGGAAAAGAGCAGGCTTGTGTGCTCTTCTTTTCTTTTTCCCCCCTTCAGGAAAGTGTCCTGGAGTCATCTAAGAGTTCCCAAGAAAATTGGCAGAGTGCTCAGCAGGAAGTCAGGCCCCGGCTATCCAACTGTTGACCAGACTTGCCAAGTGTTTTCCTATGCTGCCGCCTGGGGGCGCCCCCAGCTGGGTCTGCGGCTGCCGCCAGCACTGCTGTTATCATTTAGATAATTAATAAACAAGCACTGATGGGCCAAGTGGAGGAAGAGGGAGGCTCCTGCAGCTCAGGAGAATCCCTGGAAAGATCCAGTGAGAGCATGGGACGTCTGACTGGCTAGTTCCTTCTCCCCATCCAGGACCCCTGGAAAGGGCCTTGTGGGTTGGCCTCCAGGGGGCAAGTAGAGGTGAGGGCCAGGAAAGGACTTGACAGGTGCAATTTGGAACCAGCTCTGCATCTTGCTGACAGGATGTCTGTGGGCAGGCCACCTCCAGTGATTACTGTGTGGAGCAGGCAATTATTCATTCCTTTAACAAGAATCTGCCTATTTATTTATGGAGTGCCTACTGTGCGCAAGGTGGTCTACTAATAATAGCAGATGTTTCACTAGCTAGTATGAAGACAATGCCAGTGTTCACACTATGTCCCAGAAGTGGGGGTTAGAGAGAGGAAGCAAGTAGGAAGAATGACACCTCCCCAAATACACGATGATTTGGCTTTGGCCTTCGTAGGCTAGCAGTGGGGATGGACACCTGAGAATTACTAAACAGATCTTGGAAAACTCTAGATGAACGACAAACTGGAAAACACTCTGGGAAGGTGGGCTGGAGAGAATGGTCTTTCGATAGGAGAATACTTGGTGATTTAAAGGTAGGCTACAAAGAACGAAAAAGAAAACTGGGTGAAAAGCTCAACGAAAGAGGTACAGGGATGCTAGCAGATCCTGAGGGAGCTGTCACAGCGGTCTTGGGGACACATGAGGGTTGCTGTGTCTAGTAGGTGCTTTGTGTTGTGAGCGGGCTGTGCCAGAGTCTGAGGTCAGGATTTAGAACAGTGCTGGGGTGTGGCAGGAGCTTCCAAGTGGGATTCTGAGGAGAGGATCGGGGTGCCGCGCTGGAGACTGTAAAGTATTTGGGAAAAGGAGGGGCGTGGCCGGGTGCCTGTCCAGGGAGCGAGGCAGGTCCTCCGCAGCGGCAGCGGAGTGGCCGGGGCGCGGGTCCGGCTGCGCCGTCTGGAGGTGGGCGGGAGGTCGGGCAGTAAGGGCCGAGGTTAGCTCTCGGCTCTCGCCACCGGGGCTGCGCGGGGGGGGGGGGGGGAGAGGCGGCACGAGCTCCGCGGAGGGCGGGCGGGCCGGGAGGAGGCGGCGGCTCGCAGAAGAACATGAATCAGCGGCGGCGGCGGCGGCTGTGGAAGGAGCGCGGTGGCCCAGCCGCGGCCCCGGGGACTCCTCGCTGCTGACGGCGGTGGCCGCGGCTCTAGCCGGCCTCGGGTCCGGGACGCCCGGGCCGAGCGCCGCCCCCCGCCCCTCCCGCGGGCCTCCCGCCCCTCCTCCGCCGCCCTCCTCTTGGCGCTCGCGGGCCGGGCCCGGCATGGTGCGGCGTCGCCGCCGATGGCGCTGAGGCGGAGCATGGGGTGGCCGAGGCTCCGGCCGCTGCTGCTGGCGGGGCTGGCTTCTCTGCTGTTCCCCGGGTCCGCGGCCGCAGGTAGGGGTGACCCGGGAGGCGGCGGGAAGCGGGGGGCTGCTGAGCGGTACGGCAGAGGGGCGCAGCCCAGGGACGGCAGCGGGCGAGACCCGGGCCTGGGCGGGCCAGAGGTTGGGGTCGGTGGCCGGGGCTGGAAGGCCGAGGCTAGGACACAGCGGGTGTTGGCTGCTAGACCTCCGGCCGCGGTCCCCGCCCCCAACTTTCTCGCTCCCAGGGCTGGCTGGTTGCAAAGGAAGGGAGTGGGGGGTGTGGGCAGCCGGGGGTGCTTAGGACTGTATTTTCCCGCCTCTATGTTCCTAGTTGTTTGCTCCCCTTTCCCCAGTCCTGAGGACCCACTCTGCCTTCCGCACACCCCCGAGGTCCCACTTTGAAACTACAGGGTCTGGGTTTGAGCACCCAGGGCTGTGTAGGTGCTGGATTCGAAAATACCTTTGGCCGTACTCTAGTTCCTGTGGCCGTGGCTCTCCCGGAAACCCGAATGTTGAATAGCTTGGGTTGGGTGAAGGTTACTGCTTCTTGTGAAGATTAGCTTTACGTTGCCTCAGAGCCACTGAGGCATTTCCCCGAGGTAGGAGGGCAGCACCTTTGTCCGAAAATTCACACTACACACATCTGGAACTGCTGGGTGTAGAAGGAGTGTGAAGCTATGTCTCCTTGTCTTGTGAGGTGAACGGGTAGGGTAGAGACAGGGACCCCAGCAGCAGCTATCCAGCTAGCATTTCTTACAAACTGAGTTCTTTGCCACATTAACCTCTCAAGGAAGGGAGGATAAAGACTAGAAAGTATTTGCAAGCTTCAAGGTACGTATTTGATGCTCAGAGAGCCCAGGAATTTACCTAGGGTTACACAGTAAAAAGCAGAAAGAACAGGTCTGGATTTCTTTTATGCAGAGTCTTCACCTGCCCATCTGGTTAAAAACATGCCAGGAGGGTGTGTGTGTTGAGTGTGGGCGTGTGTTTATGTGTGTCCACCCTTGCCTGAGGGGGGTAAGAGTCTAATAAGTGGGCCCTGTTGATGCCACAGTAGCTCGGGGGTCTTGGGGCTTCTGCTTAGGTCCCCACCCCTCCTTTTTGCCTCCCATCTTCCTAGCACCCGCCCCAGCACACACTCAGGTATTAATAGAGCAGGCGGCTGCCAGGAAGGCTGCCATGTGTTTGATCTGACGTGGTTTTGTAGCCATATGTTCTCCACTTCAGGGGAGCACTCCCTCCTTCCTTTCCTCAGCCTCCCTTCATTTTACAGGGTGGAGTCAGGGATACTGGCAGCAGTTCATGGGCTTGACTGACACCCGGGCAGAGAGCTGGCAGCCTGTTGCACTGGTTGGGAAGAGCAGTCATGCCCAGGACAGTGCCTGCTCAGGGAGGTGACAAGTCTCCACCACTTCAGCTCAGTTTGCCTTCTGGTGATTGGGGAATAGGGAGCTGTGGGGAAGAAGTCCTTGGTGCTAAGAGAACTGGGTGATAACAGAAAACTAGAAGTCTTGTCATCCCCTCTTTCCCAGCCTGGGTTCAGGCCACCATCCTTCTCACAGATCCTGCCTCTCCTTCCTTGGTGCTGTCTGGGAATGAATCTTCTAGCATAGACACTGCTTTCTAGAAGAGAATGAATGGGAGATGTTCCCAGAGACAAGGGCTATTTCCATCGTTCTGACACATCCATCTCCTTTCCCATCCATCCTTCAGGGCTGAAGCTCATGGGAGCCCCAGTGAAGATGACAGTGTCTCAGGGGCAGCCAGTGAAACTCAACTGCAGCGTGGAGGGAATGGAGGACCCTGACATACACTGGATGAAGGATGGCGCTGTGGTCCAGAATGCAAGCCAGGTGTCCCTCTCAATAAGCGAGCACAACTGGATTGGATTACTCAGGTGCAGGACTGTGGGGGAGGGGGTGGGATTACAGCTGGGGACAGATAGCCTGTGCCCTGAGAACTGAGGCTTTGCTGATATCTAGAGGTCTGTGGTCTCAAAATTTGGCAAACTGGAACCTTCTAGAAAATGGCCATGCTAAACCCATTAAGTCTGCTCAGCGGAGTTGCCCCTCCTTTTTTTTTTTTTTTTCTCTCCTCAGACAGGGTCTCACTATGTAGCACTGGTTGGCGTCGAGCTCACCCTCTCTTTGTGTAGACAAGTCTACTCTCAAATGGACTCACAGTCCATTTGTCTCAGCCTCTAGGGTGCTGGGATTAAAGGATCTGGCTCTCTTGCTTCTGAGAAGTAAGCCTGATGTCCTGTTTTCACAGCCTAAAGTCAGCGGAGCGGTCTGATGCCGGCCTGTACTGGTGCCAGGTGAAGGATGGGGAGGAAACCAAGATCTCTCAGTCAGTATGGCTCACTGTTGAAGGTGAGGAGGCAGTGCTACCTGTACGGGCCATTTGGCGTGGAGCTAAGACCTATAACTCTGCAGAAGAGAGCTCAGTGTAAGCTGGACTGTCCTACTGCCTTCTGTGGCTTAGGCCAGTGGTTCCCAACCTTCCTAGTGCTGCGATCCTTTAATACAGTTCCTCATGTTTTGGTGACCCCCAACCGTAAGATTATTTTTGTTGCTACTTCATAACTGTAATTTTGCTATTATTATGAACTGTAATGTAAATATTTTTGGAGATAGAAGTTTGCCAAAGGGGTCTTGACCTACAGATTGGGAACCACTTCAGTAGGCTCATCCAGACCTCAGGGACCCTACCTGCTGGAGTCTGGATGTTTAAGAACCACGGAGGCCAGTAGGACCCACAGTTTCTGACGTCCAGTCTGTTTCAGCCTTCTGTCAAGCATTCAAACTGTCAAGCATTCATCAGAAGCTGGACCTTGTTCTGCCAAGTGGACCTACCAAAAGGGGGAGGGCTGGGGGAGGGGAAGGAGGCTCTGCAGCTGCTGGAGCTCAGAGCTGTGCAACCCTGGAAAACAAAGTGACTAAGAAAGTAACAAAGGGCCTTGAACGGGAGCTGGGGCCTGCCAGCAGAACTCTGCTAAAGCTCTGCCCCTCCCCCTCCCGGGGTGCTCCTCCCCCCACCTGCCCATCCCAACCTCTCCTGTACCTTGAGAAGGGCTGTCAGAGCAGGTCTGGAAGGGACTGTGGGGGCTGGCAGCAGAGTCTGTTGTGCCTAAGGGGCAGCAGAAAAAGAAGATGAGGAAAACGAAGCCCACTCCGCCCCTCCCCACACCTGATGCCTGTTTGCAGTGGACCCATTCGTATGGGTCCGTGGTGACTGTCTACTACAGAGTACTTCAAATGGAAATGAACCTGTGGTTTGAGTAGTGGAGGCTAAAGAGGTGGCAAGGCTAACTCCCCCTCACTTTTTCTCCCTAGGTGTGCCATTCTTCACGGTGGAACCAAAAGATCTGGCGGTGCCACCCAATGCCCCTTTTCAGCTATCTTGTGAGGCTGTGGGTCCTCCAGAACCTGTAACCATTTTCTGGTGGAGAGGACCCACTAAGGTTGGGGGACCTGCTCCCTCTCCCTCTGTTTTAAATGTGACAGGTGAGCAGCCTCAGGAGGGGGCTTTGAGCCAAGAGTGAACTGGGTCAATGCCTGGGGGGAGCACTATCGAGTTGAGATCTGCATAAATCTGAGTTTGTCGTCGAGTGTCCAGAACAAATCCCTGTGTCAGGGTTCGTGAGCTGTGCCATTGCTAAGCTCATTAAATCGGGTGTGCTCTGCTGGCTAGGTGGGCTGATTAGGTGTGATCCTGCTGTATGGTTAAAGAGGGTGCTGGGGCCTCCTTTCCTCACCCACAACAGTCTGGTCCTTGCACAGCTGGCGATGAGAGAGGAATTATATGAGATCAGGGACACCCATCCTCCCCCTCCCCAGGGAAGGAGCCAGAAACCAGCCCACGCAGAGCTAGGGAGGAGTGTCTGGCAAACTGGGAGCAGACTCTGCTCAGGCTATAGAAAGGGAAGTGGGGGAGGGTAAAGGGGAGAGGGAGGCCAGCACAAAAATACAGGGCCTCCTCACCTAATGGGCCTTTCTAGAAAATTTCCTAAATAACCATATCTGTTCATATCCTATACAGTTAGACCCCAAACAGCCACACTGCACGTTCTCCTAGACTTCCCCAGGAACCTGAGCATATCTATCACATGTTTGTGAGATTTGCTGATCTGTGAGACTGAGTGTACTGTTTCCAGATGAGTCTGAGCATGAAAGGGAAGTCCCCAGGGATTTGTATCTTGATAGAGGTACTGTAGGACCTGCTGGTGCCAAGGCAGGATCTGTTCAGAGAGAAGGAGGCTGGTTCGCAGCTTCCAGCTTCCCTCCACATGTGCGTGGTTAGGACCCTCAGGCAGTCAGCCCTGTAATAATAAGCACTCAGTGGAGCTCCTGCTGCAAGTACCACACTGTGCTGGGCACCATGGGGACTGGAAGGAAAACAAAGACTTGAGGATGGTTGGGTAGACAAGACACAGACATGGGGAGCTGAGTCTTACAAAGCTGAGTCTCCAGATTCGACAGTGACAGGGCAGAGAACAAAAGGGCTCTGGTGTGCACAATCAAGGAGTTGCCAGAAAAGGGAGGTGCCCTGTTGCTGCTTGTGGGAGATGGGATTAAGGTGGGAGGCACAGTTATAACATTTCCCCAAGCTCTCGCTGTGCACAGTGCACTTTAAATCTATTACTTTAGAATTCTCCCGTTCATCAGATGGGGAAAGGGCACCAACCAAGCCTTTTAGACTTCGAAGTCCTTGCTCCATTCCACCATACCCCACTGTCCAACCGCTTCCTTTGGCTAGAGGGACTTCTAAGATGCTCTGGCAGGAGTCTGGATGAAATCCCTCCTTCCTAAACTCAAACTCAGCGGGAGTCGCTGCTTGGGGGACTGACTAAGGTTTTCTGGCCCCAGGAGTGACCCAGCGCACAGAGTTTTCTTGTGAAGCTCACAACATAAAAGGCCTGGCCACTTCCCGACCAGCCATTGTTCGCCTTCAAGGTAGGGGGACACAGGCTGGGGTAGGAGGGGATGGGGCTTTTGAGAAAGGACAGGGGCAGTCTCAGCCAGCTGTCTAGCAGTAGAATTGGCTGGCTTTCCAGCTTGCAGCAGCTCTGCAGGAATCTCCAGGTGAGGAGTAATTGGCATAGCTCCCATTCCTAGTGGGAGCACCTGAGACCCTGCTGCAGCTGAGACAGGAATAGAATCCTGACGTCACAGCAGATTTCCCATCACGAAGCAGAGTCCCTGGGAGGGAGGGAGGAAAGGAGCCAGCAGGAGATGGTCAAGGCTTTTATTCAACCTTGTTTCTGTCTTCTATAGAAGGAATGGGGGTGAGGGCCCTAGCCTAGCAGATGACAAGAGGGTACCTGAAGTGTTGGTGCAGAGGAGGAGGAAGAGGAGGAGGAGGGGGGAGGAGGAGGAGGAGGAGGAGGAGGAGGAGGAGGAGGAGGAGGAAAGAAGCCAGTATGCAAAGGCACTTATCTGTGAAAGCAGGGCAGTTGCCTGTTTCTCCTTTTGTAGTCCCAGAACACCCCTCCCCCCTCTTATTCTTTGGTCAGGGCCCTTTATTAGGGTAGCCAGCCTCTGCCTACAGCCTAGGCTCTCTCCCAGGTATGAACAACTGCCCTACTGGTGGCTGGTTTATGCACCCTATGCCTTGGATGGGCTGATTAGCCATCTTTAGGAGGTGCTCCGGAACTTAAGGACAAAACTAAGCCTTGACTCCCATGCCTTCCTCCCTCCCTCATAGTTTTACTCTTCACTGACACTAAGTCCCTATCCACAGCACCGCCTGCAGCTCCTTTCAACATCACGGTTACAACGATCTCCAGCAGCAATGCTAGCGTGGCCTGGGTGCCAGGTGCTGATGGCTTAGCTCTGCTGCATTCCTGTACTGTACAGGTAGGCTGAGCAGAGCACAGTAGGCTCTTGCTGACTGACTATGCTCATTTTAGCTGCACTTTGTAACAGTGTTGTCGCACTTACTAGGCCTGCCTGGGAATCTGGATCTGCTGCACTTTTCAGGTGCTTCTCAGTAGGAAGAGCCCAGGCTACTATCTGCTCTATCTTTTACTTCAGTAGCAGATGCTGCAGACAGGCTTCAGGTCTGCGCCTTCTTTATGCTAGAAAGCAGATCAGAGCGGGCTTGGGTGTCTGGAAGAGTATTTCCCTCCTTTCAATGTTAGAAATCAAACCCAGGCATACTAGGCAAACCCTGTACCAGCAGGAAGATCAAAGAGGTTTTTTCTTTTAACATAACTGATATTCCTCCCTCTCACATCCTGCCACTGCCAGTAAAGAGAACAAGAAAGATGCTGAACTCTGGCAAAATTAATTAATTAGTTAATTAATTAATTAACTAATTAATTAACTAATTTCTCTGTACTGGAAACAGACCCAAGGCTTTGCACATGCTAAGCAAACACTCTATGACGACTGTGCATTCCAGTCCTTTAGCCTTCAAAACTCTTCTAATCATGTCCCCTAGACAGGATGAGCCATCTCCTGGCTTCTCCCTGGCCACAGCCCTTTGTCGGAAGAGCAGAGTCTTCAGGGCTAAGGGACAAGCTTACCTGGTTCATTCTTACTGCCACATAAAAATTTACATTCAGAATGTCTTGCCCTGGCTACTCTAGGTCTGAGTCCAAGGCCTGAATGGGCCTCTTTTTTGGCCCATCTTTCCAAAGGTAGACCTTGCTGTGGTGTGTGTACTTCTGTGTCTAATGGCAGCCACAGGGTGGGGAACAGCCTGCATTGTTCACATCCGGGCACTGGAAGCCTGAAAGCTGAAGGCTCCTTCCTGAGGCCCAGCTCTTCCTGGGTTCTGGAGGGAGAGTGTTCTGGAGACATAGCTCAGTTGGTGGAGTGCTTGCTTAGCATGTAGGACGCCCTGGATTCCATCCCCAGCACCACCTAAAATCAGGCATTGGGTTATTTCCTGTCCCAGTTCCCTGTCAGTTCAAGGGTATTCTTGGCTATAGAATGAATTCCAGGCTAGCCTGAGCTCCTGAGACCTCCTTAGAGGAAGGGGGAGGGGGGCAGAGACTATGACAATGGGAAGAAACTGACTAAGGATATAGTGCAATGAAATGGCACTTGTCTGGCTTATGTAAAGCCTAAATGTTATCCCCAACACTTCTGAATAAATAAGTAAATACATAAATAAATGTACTGGATGATTTTTAATGTTTAAATATTGAACTGTGGAATATAAGGATTTGTTTGTTTTGAGAGTTGGGGATGCCAAGGATTGAACTCAGGACTTTATGAACTAATGTTAACTGAGTACCCTGCTGCTGAACTTGTCTCCCCAGGCACACACATAAGCTTTCTTGTTCTGGGCCCCAAAAATGTAAGGTGAGAAGCTGTCTCACAGTGCTCTCTGCCCCCCCCCCCCATTCTTCTCCCTCTGAGAAGTTCTGAACTTTGGGTCAGTGAGTAAACAAAGATGGCAGATACTCTGGAACAATCAAGCACTAAGTACAAATAGGCAAGCAGAGCTTTCTGGAGTTGCTGAGACATCAAGAAAATGATGCTGCTAGCCTGGCATAATGATGCACGCTTTTAATCCCAGCACTCGGGAGGCAGAGGCAGGCAGATCTCTGAGTGTGAGGCCAGTGTGGTCTACAGAGTGAGTTCCAGAACAGCCAGGGCTACACAGTGAGATCCTGTCTCAAAAACAACAAAAGGAACACCTGTTGATCTCCTGCTTGTTGCTGGGTGTTGAACTCAGTGCCTTGCCCATGAACAGTCTACCACTTGTGAGCTTGCATTCAGTCTCAGAGTAAGTAGGACTTCTCTAGGAGCTGCAGGCCATTCCAAGCAAAAGGAATAGAATCTGCACAATACGGAGGGTGAACCTGGTATGGTTTTTGGGTGGAGAAAAGTTGGGGCAGGCGTTTGCTGACAGACTTAGAGGAAACATTTGTTCAAGCTCCCATGCCTATCCTG
>JADRCH010000088.1:7721758-7747143 GCA_019843965.1 Rhynchomys soricoides
CACCAACTACAGCCTTAGGGTGCGCTGTGCCAACGCCTTGGGCCCTTCTCCCTATGGCGACTGGGTGCCCTTTCAGACAAAGGGCCTAGGTAAGGAACTCGGCAAGAGAGGCAGGACTGGAGAGGGAAGGTGTCATTTATTCAGAACGTGCTTATTGAGCACCTACTGCATACCACTTTGTATCTAGTTCTTATAGAAGGAACAGATAGATCAGCAAACTGGAGAAGGCAAGGTAGTATAAGAATACTTCAGGATGCCCTAGCAAAGTTCCCTAAAGAAGGCTAGAATATAGCTCATTGGTTGACCCCTTGGCTAGAGGTTCAATCCCCAGTACCCCTAAGAAAGAAAAGATCCTGCAGGGATGGCCAGCCTCTGACATTGTGACCAAGATTATCCATAAAGCTCAGGCTAGAGAACCACGGAATTTAGTTTTAAAAGAATACTCATGTTTTAAGTAGGTGTATGAATTTGTTTGTTCAATAAGGCCCCTGGGCTCTGGGTTGGAAGGGCCTGGGTGACAGAGGCATGTGTAAGGCCTGCAGGATAGAAAGGAGCCGTATAAATATTTTGTGGGAAAGTACAAGGTAAGGACACAGCAAGTCAAAAGAACACTGCCTAGGAATCTGCTTGTAGTTCTCTGCTGGGCGGGGGAAGGGCGAAGCAATACCAGGGTGATGAAGAATCACACTAGAGATGTGGGGGCTGGGCCCTTCTGTCCTGCCCAGACTGCCCTCCCCAACACAGGGGATGCTAGCAGTTGCAGCTGGGATGCAAGCCCTTTCCTCATCTTGTGCTTTCTGAGCTGTTCAGCTCTTGGTTTGTGTGGGATAATGATGGTAGGGGAGGTAGTGAATCCTAAGAGCTTTCTTTCTTTGGATACAGCTCCAGCCAGAGCTCCTCAGAATCTCCATGCCATTCGTACCGACTCAGGCCTCATCCTGGAATGGGAAGAAGTGATTCCTGAGGACCCTGGGGAAGGTCCCCTAGGACCTTATAAGCTGTCCTGGGTCCAAGAAAATGGAACCCAGGTAAGGGAGACAGTCCCTTCTCCTTCCCATACTGTGCTGGAGAGTCTACCCTGTACTTCTGAGACTTAGAAGGGCTTTAGTATGCCCCTGGAGGGTCTGGGGCTCCCACAGACAGCCCCAGGGAATACCCTCCACCTCCTGGGAAGGGAAGCTCCCTGTCTCATTGGTTTGTCTCTCCTCTGGGAGATCCCTTTGGGTACTTTGTATGAAAATCAGGAAGCCTATCCTTGCCCCTGCAGGGGAGGGGGGGCAGCAGGGGACACAGATAAGGCTTTGTCCCCAGTCCCAGCTCCACCTCCTGTCAGCCTCGAGGAGTGGTGAGGCTTGTTTATGTTTCAGAGAGGCCTCTCCCCTTCAGTCCAGGGCAGGAATGTGGCGACTCCCAAGGGATTGTGTTCTATAGCCCCTAACACTCACTGTGCCCCTAAGGTTCCCTGATTCCTTAGCTGAACTTTCTTCTGCCCCCCCAGCCCAGCTGGAGGCTTCAGGCTCAGTGTGAGGGTGGGGCTTTTCCTGGCTACAGGATGAGCTGATGGTGGAAGGGACCAGAGCCAATTTGACCAGCTGGGATCCCCAGAAAGACCTGATTTTGCGCGTGTGTGCCTCCAATGCAATTGGTGACGGGCCCTGGAGTCAACCACTGGTGGTATCTTCTCATGACCATGCAGGTAAGGCATGCAGGTCAGGCGCAGGGTGCAAAGCTTTTAGGGATTACACTGACTGATTGGAGGAGGCTAGTGACACCTGTCTTTCTAGTGTGCATGCGCGCGCACACACACATACACACACACACACACACACACTCAAAGAGTCAAACAGTCAACACCAGGGTTGGTGTTTCTGTCTTGGTTTTCCTCCCTTTGCTTTGGTTACACTGCAGGTGACAGCAGTGAGAGCCTGTCACTGCTCAGGTACAAACTCTTGGATCTTTGAGGTCTTTTTGGTTTGACACTCTGCTTGATTTAGGAAATCTTTTGGCAAGGCTAGGTGAGGTAGCCATCCTGGGAAAGTTCTAGAGGGGCATTTTGGTGTCAGCCTGGCTCATGACATTGCCTTTCCCTCTCACAGGGAGGCAGGGCCCGCCCCACAGCCGCACATCCTGGGTGCCTGTGGTCCTGGGTGTGCTCACCGCCCTGATCACAGCTGCTGCCTTGGCCCTCATCCTGCTTCGGAAAAGACGCAAGGAGACACGGTTCGGGTAAGGAAGTGGGACTGTGGCCAGTGAAGTAGGTGGTAACAAAGGGCCTTGTAATTTACCTGAAGTCCCGGGTTTCTCTTTAGGCAGGCCTTCGACAGTGTCATGGCCCGAGGGGAGCCAGCTGTGCACTTCCGGGCAGCCCGGTCTTTCAATCGAGAAAGGCCTGAACGCATTGAGGCCACATGTGAGTGCTGGAGTCATAGAAGGGAAAAGACAGGCCACCTTGTGTCCCTACCTTTTACCAACTCATATCCAGCTAAAGCGTCTGAACCTTGATAAGTCCCAGAGTAATGAAAGGAACAGCCTAAATTACTTGATGGAGCTTAGCACCACAATGTGGGAGATCCAGGCTCTGTGCTGAGGGCAGAAAGCTGGGTGGAGACAGCAGGCTGGAATGTGGATTTGACTACAGCTCCCCTTTCACTTCTGCCTGCAGTGGACAGCCTGGGCATCAGCGATGAACTGAAGGAGAAGCTGGAGGATGTCCTCATCCCAGAGCAGCAGTTCACCCTCGGCAGGATGTTGGGCAAAGGTGTGGGGGCTGTGAGGGACTAGCGTGAGTTTGCCCTCTCTGCATGGGTTCCAGTTGCTTCCAGGGTGTGAATTTGAGTCAGCTCCTATAAACAAGATATACCTATGGATGCCTGATGTAGGGGTATTACAAGGGACCATGGTTAGAGGCAAGGAGCCATTCCCAACACAGACTCCTCTAGGAGCCTTCATTGATGATTTTATGACCATATGAAGAGTCACCCGAGAGGGAAGGGGGTAGGGAGAGAGCCTGAGGGGTCTCAACCCTGTCCATTGATTTCTCACTTAGGAGAGTTTGGATCAGTGCGGGAAGCCCAGCTTAAGCAGGAAGATGGCTCCTTCGTGAAAGTGGCAGTGAAGATGCTGAAAGGTGAGTTAAACAATAGGATTTGTTGCCAGGTAGGGGTAAAGGGAATGACTGATCTGGAGCAGGCGCCACTCTGCCTGAGATTTCCTAAGAAGCTACTCAGCACTAGTGGGGATGCTGACTGCACTACGTGAATAATTCAAAAGCATAAGCCCACACAGAGATTCGTGCCCCAGCTTTGCTCCCTGCCGTTAGCGGTGCATCGGTGCTGTTGACTCTTGGGTGATTACAGCTGTGATTGGTGGAGCTCCTGAGCTGCCAAACCTAAGGGAAAGGCCAGTTTCCTAAAGGGAAATCCCTGCACTGGATTGCTACAGGTTTGAGACCAGCCTGGCTGATACAGTGAGACCTAAAAGTAAAGTTTGAAAACTCAAGCCTGGAGGATCATGGGTCTGAGACCAGGCTGAACTGCAGAGTGATCAAACAAAGGATAAAAAGT
The DNA here is from genome assembly GCA_019843965.1 of Rhynchomys soricoides. Classification (NCBI taxonomy): domain Eukaryota; kingdom Metazoa; phylum Chordata; class Mammalia; order Rodentia; family Muridae; genus Rhynchomys; species Rhynchomys soricoides. The sequence goes on from JADRCH010000088.1 coordinate 7,725,322, forward strand.
GGATTGGGAAATGTTAGCAGGCCGAGAAAACGTTGGAAAGCACCAGTCTCTGGCCCCCTGTGAAGCCCAGGGCTTCCCTGAGTCTTAGGAGTCCTGGGAAGGTGGCAGTGAGTGGTGAGTCTTGTTTCCATTCCTTTCCCTTCCTTTCTCCCAGCTGACATCATTGCCTCAAGTGACATAGAAGAGTTCCTCAGAGAAGCAGCTTGCATGAAGGAGTTTGACCATCCACACGTGGCCAAGCTTGTTGGTGAGCCCATTTAGAGGAGGCAGATATAGAGTAGGGCTAAAAATGTGCTCCACCAATGTGAGAGGGCAGCCTGGAGGAGGGAAGTATGGCTACCCAGTGAGCAAGCAGGTAGTTAGTGAGGTCCTGTCTGAGATCTGGCTGGAAGGAGCTGAGCTGGAAACTGCTCATGTGGGTGGAGGAGAAACAGAGAAGATGTATGCAGAGCAAGGGCCAGCAGGCAGAGCAGAGCACTTCATGAGTAGTCTCCAGGCAGGAGTAATAGTGCCAAGGCTAGAGATGGAAGCCAGCAGGTAGGGAGGGCCTGTGGCAGATACCTAGCTGTCCTTAGGCCTTCATGTGCCCAGTTCTTGACTCTCCCTTGTCTCCCAGGGGTGAGCCTCCGGAGCAGGGCTAAAGGTCGTCTCCCCATTCCCATGGTCATCCTGCCCTTCATGAAGCATGGAGACTTGCATGCCTTTCTGCTCGCCTCCCGAATTGGGGAGAACCCTTTTGTGAGTGCCTCAGGTGGGGGTGGCCAGGAGGAACTGGGTGGGAGACTGCTGCCTGGAAAAGGGACAGAACCTGGGGAGAGGAGGCTTGCTGGGCAGGACTCAGGGAGCTGATGGGGAGAGAGGGGTCAGAGGCCAATTACGTTTATACTGGCTTCCTTTTCCCTCCTGAAGCCCTGCTGGGAATTTTAGGTCAGGCAAACACCTTTTGGGGAAGAAATTTGATTCTGCAGCTCTTTGTCAGGCTTGCCACAGCTTCTGTAGAAGGTCCTTGGTCCCCTATCTGCTTTTCAGTGATTCTTATGATAGTCTTTTTAGGCTTTCTGGCCAGAGAATTTCATTCATTATGCCCCACACAGAGTGGGGAGGTTCAACCTGATCTTTTCCTGTCTGCCTACCAGAACCTGCCCCTCCAGACCCTGGTCCGGTTCATGGTGGACATTGCCTGTGGCATGGAGTACCTGAGCTCTCGGAACTTCATCCACCGAGACCTAGCAGCTCGGAATTGCATGTAGGAATTCTGGTGGCCTGATGGGTGGGAGACAGCTAGTGCCTCTTGGCACTTGCTGATGTCACCTCCTATGCATGGGGATAGCCTAACTTTAGTAAGGCTCTGAGCATGGGGAAGACTGAGTCTGTCTTTCAACACCCCTCAGGCTGGCTGAGGACATGACAGTGTGTGTGGCTGACTTTGGACTCTCCCGGAAAATCTATAGCGGGGACTATTATCGTCAGGGCTGTGCCTCCAAGTTGCCCGTCAAATGGCTGGCCCTGGAGAGCTTGGCTGACAACTTGTATACTGTACACAGCGATGTGGTGAGCGGGGTGGCCCAGTGGGGCTTGGTAATGTGAATAGGGTGGATTAGTGTGTGGGTAGATGTGCAGAACCCAAAAAGGACCACCAAAGGTCTGCTCTTTGAGCTTTGTCTAGTTATGAGACCCTTGAATCCTGTGATACAGCTCTGCTTGGCTCAGGAAACCCAGTAACATTCCTCCCCAACCCTGATTCTATACCAGTGGGCCTTCGGGGTGACCATGTGGGAGATCATGACTCGTGGGCAGACGCCATATGCTGGCATTGAAAATGCTGAGATTTACAACTACCTCATCGGCGGGAACCGCCTGAAGCAGCCTCCTGAGTGCATGGAGGAAGTGTGAGTATACTGCATGGTGGGTTATGGAAGGAGCTTTGGCTCGTGGCTGCTACTGTAGCAGCCTCCTCCACCTGACTTTTGTTAGTCCTTCTTTTGGGCCTTGTAGTTGAGTGTAAGGATTGATCTACCCCATATTACATGTTTTCCCTGAAGCTCCTTGTTTTCTTTCTCTCTCCTCTCATTCTCCCTCTACCCCCTTTTGTTTTCTGGACAGGAGAATGTTGAGACAATGTCCCTAGGCAGCTCAGGTTGGCCTCCAAACTCTGGAATGACAGCCATGAACCACCATGCCTGGCTCTTACCCTGTATCTCCTGCTTCTGGCTTTTCCTGAAACTGTTGTTTCCAGTCTCTGGGGAGAAACAGGAACCGTGAAAGGCAGAGGACAGAGTTGAGTGGCAGTCCAGGTTTCCTTGTCACCTTCTGGAAACCTGACTAGTCTACGAGCCAGGCTCTAGCTCCCTATCTCTTCCACAGGCTGGATAGGGCCTCAGGAAGGACGAACAGCCTGTGTCGGTCTTTTCTTATCCAGGACAAAGCTGGGGAGGGAGCTGGGATTCCTTGGTCTCAGCTTTCCCTTGAAGAAGAGTCCTGAGATCCAGGGAAGAGGGAAACCAATACCTTTCTTTGCTATCAGCCCAAAGTACTGTGGAGCAGGGCAGGACATGGCATAGTGTAAACAAACCCTTTTGACAGGGTGACATAATTGTCACTGACCCCAGCTGGGCCTTTTAGGTATTCTCCCAGGCAATGTTTCTCTCACCCTATAAGGAAAAGGCTTATTTTCTCCATTTTGTGGATAAGAAAATAGGATTAAAGAGGTTAAATAACATGGTCAGAGTCACACAGCTATCATGTGACTAAGTTAGTACTCAAACCCAGATCCTTGTGGCTTTAGTGATTATGCTCCGAACCCTGAAATCAGCCGTGTTTGGTCTGTTCTAGTATTACTGCCTGACTCCAGGCAGGACAGAGTAGAATGGTCCAGGGGAATAAATACATGTTCCTTTTGTGATTTGGGGGTTTAGGTCTCCAGAGTATTCCCTCCATGGGCAAGCAGATGAAAGCTGACCCTGAATGGCAGCATTCTTCTCTGGGCAGTGGCTCTGAAGTGCCTGGAGCCTGGACACCAAAAGAAAATCATTTAAATTATTTATTTGTTTACTTGTTAATGTATTGTGGTGCTAGGAGTTGAACTTAGGGACTGTATATGAGCACACCCAGCCCCTCACTCACACTTCAGATGGCAGTCTGAGTGCAGCAGCCAGTCCTGCCCCCCTATTCTTTAAGCAGAGCTCGGGCATTGTTGACGTTGAAAGCTCAGATCTCATTGTGGCTGCACCTGACCTCAGCCCTCTTCTAGAGCTGCAGAAGCTGTGTGCACTGTGTGGAGCAGTAGGGACAGACCCTGGCTCAGCCTTCTGCCAGACTGGAGCTGCTGTTGTCAATGAAGGGTGGGCGGGACACTGGCCTCCCACCAGGCAGCCTGGTGGAAGGGGGCCAGTTGGCTTCTAGCACAGCCTTGAGAATTATATTCCAGTCTGGCCATATAAGCATCATTCTAGACCATTCCCACAGCCTGCCTGGGGTCTGGCATGATTCCTCTGCCATCGGAACCCCAATTAGGAAGACTTTTTTGTGAGGCAGTACTTGGGGCTTTTGCCATGGACAAAAGTCAGGCATTGTTGATTGCACTTAGTCTCAGACCTTCCCTACAAGAGGAGGAGGGTGTGTGTGTGTGCGTGCGGGCGTGTATGCGCTTAGAAATGGTGAGAGCTGTAAGAGAATTTGTAAGGATAGAGAAAGAAGTGCGGGTGGGGTATTATTCTTGGCAGAGAAAGAGGACTGGAAACTTCTGATAATGTAAGTATACATGAGTGGGTGCTGCCTCGTGTGGGCTTGGGACAAAGGAGGGAATATACATGTCTGCCCCCTCAAAAGATAACCCTGAGTCCAGGGTCTGGGATATGCTAACTCATCGAATAGAGTACTTGGTTGATGTACACTAGGCCTTAGGTCAAAAACCAAGAAAACAATCCTGACTCCAGCCTTTTTGTGTAAGACTTTTATTTTAGTGCCCTCCTGACCCAGCTCAGAAGAAAGCTGGGCACTAGCCCCTGTGGCTTCAAATCATAGTTCTGTGACTTTGGGGAATTTGTTTGAGATGGTCTCACTTATCTTAGACTGGACTCAAACCAGCGTATAGCTGAGAGGTACTCTAGACTTCAAATCCTCCTGCCTCCACCTCCCAAGTGCCAATCACAGCAGCGTAGCAGTTACGAGGTATTGGAGGTTAGACCCTGGCTTTTGTGCACACTGGGCAAACCACCTACCCACCGACTGCATTGTAGTCCTGTTTTATTTTTTGAAACAGGGCTTTGCTATGTCTTAGCTGGCCTCATACTCAAACTGTGTCTTAAGCCCGCCCTTGCCAGTCATCCTGCCTCCACCTCCTGAAAGCCTGCTCTGTTACCTGCTACTTCATTAAGGACTTGTTTGCATATTCTTTATTATTATTATTACTTTATTTACTTCACATCCCGATTGCAGCTGGTCCTCCCGGTCCCTCCTCTCACCTTCCCTTGATCCATCCCTCTTCCCTTTCTCTTCAGAGAAGGGGAGGCCTCCCATGGATATCAACCCACCTTGGCATGTCCAGTTGCAATAGAGCTAGTATTTTTAAAGATTTATTTTTAAGCTGGGTGGTGGTGGTGCAGGCCTGTAATCCCAGTACTCAGGAGGCAGAGACAGGTGGTGAACTTGGGTCCCTCGCGAAAGCACCACTTGGAACTGCTGAGCCATCTCTCCATGCTTCAATTTTCATAGTTTCAAATAGGAACTGTTAAATGCAGAGCTGACAAGATGGCTGAGCAAGTAAAGATGCTTGCTGCCAAGCCAGAAGGTTTAAGTTTGATCCTACGGACCCACATGGTGGAAGGAGAGAGCCAGTCCCTGAAACTTGACCTTTGACTTCCAACAAGTATGCTGTGGGCACATGCATGAGGTCATGAGCGTGTCTGCATGTACACACACACATACACGCACATATACGCACACACATATACACCTACATGTATACATATACACATACACACACATATACACATACACACACATATATACACATACATACACACACATATACACATGCACTAAATGCATGGGTTTTTGTTTGTTTGGTTGGTTTTTCAAGACAGGGTTTCTCTGTGTAGCCCTCGTTGTCCTGGAACTCACTCTGTAGATCAGGCTGGCCTTGAACTCAGAAATCCACCTGTCTCTGCCTCCAAGTGCTGAGATTAAAGGCGTGCGCCACCACTGCCTGGCTAAATGCATATATTTTAACCCAATTCGTAGTTATCTTTCTATGGTAGTGTTAAAGAACTGTTTTCCCAGTTTGGTAATGGCGCATCTCAGCACTAGGGAGGCAGAGGCAGGTGGATCTCTGAGGCCAGCCTGGTCTAATTATAACTAAGAGGCCCTCTGCTTTGTGGCTACTATGTCCCCTTCTCTTTTACCTCAGGTATGATCTCATGTACCAGTGCTGGAGTGCTGACCCAAAACAGCGCCCAAGCTTCACATGCCTGCGAATGGAATTGGAGAACATTCTGGGCCACCTATCTGTGCTATCCACCAGCCAGGACCCCTTGTACATCAACATTGAGAGAGCTGAGCAGCTTGCTGAGAGTGGCAGCCCTGAGCTACCCTGTGGAGAGCAGTCTAGCAGCGAGGCAGGGGATGGCAGTGGCTTGGGGGCAGTAGGTGGCATCCCCAGTGACTGTCGGTACATCTTCAGCCCTGGAGGATTGGCAGAGTCACCAGGGCAGCTGGAGCAGCAGCCAGAAAGCCCCCTCAACGAGAACCAGAGGCTGTTGTTGCTGCAGCAAGGGCTACTGCCTCACAGTAGCTGTTAATCCACTGGCAGAGGACAGCTGGGTCCCCTGGCTCTGCTGGCCACTGTGCTGACTAACTAGGCCCAGTCTGATCACAGCCCAGGCAGCAAGGTATGGAGGCTCCTGTGGTAGCCCTCCCAAGCTGTGCTGGCGCCTGGACTGATAAATTGCCCAATCCCAGTTCTTCCTGCAGCTGCTCTGGCCAGCCTGGCATCAGTTCAGGCCTTGGCTTAGAGGAGGTGAGCCAGAGCTGGTTGCCTGAATGCAGGCAGCTGGCAGGAGGGGAGGGTGGCTATGTTTCCATGGGTACCATGGGTGTGGATGGCAGTAAGGGAGGGTAGCAACAGCCCTGTGGGCCCCTACCCTCCTGGCTGAGCTGCTCCTACTTTAGTGCATGCTTGGAACTGCCTGCAGTCTGGAGCTCAGCACTGCCCACCACACTTGGGCTTAAATGCTAGGTTTGCCCCTCTAAGTCACAAAGAGATGTCCATGTATTGTTTCCTTTTAGGTGACAATTAGGAAGGGATTGGCACACTTGGGTCCCTAAGCCCTATGGCAGGAAATGGTGGGACATTCTCAGGTCTGAATCCTCATCACCTTCTTGATTTCCCATCCTGCCAAGGCCTGGAACTGGCTGGTGACTCTGAGGCATGCAGAAGGACAAAAGACTGCAGAGGTCTGACTTCTAAAGGCGGGCTCTGAGTCTGGCAGATGGAGGGGTTCTAAGGGGCTGGTCCAGGAGATAGGGATTTCAGGACCCTCCAAGCTTCTACAGTCTGTCTGAGCATGCTACCAAGCCCCCAAATAGCCCATAACTAACAGAGGCAGTTTTGTCTGAGCCCAGCCCTTCCACATGGTGACCCTTAGGTCTACCCTCTCTAAATGGACATCCTTATTTGTCCCAAGTCTCTAGAGAGAAGTACACCTGATGGCTAATGTCGGTAAGGAAAGTTCCTGGAGCCAGGGCTGGGGTCTGCGCACACGGACCTGGAATGCACGAGGCAGGCTCTTGGGCAGGCTCTTGCTGTTAGGAACATTTCCAAGCTATTAAGTTGCTGTTTCAAAACAAATAAAATTGAAACATAAAGAATCAAAGCTTTGTTTTGTTTTTTAAATTACTAATATTGGTTGTATTGGAGTTTTTGTTTTGAGATAGGGTCTTAACTAGGTATCCCTAGCTGGTCTGGAACTCACAGAGATGGACCTGCCTTATTCTTCTGAGTGCCGGGATTAAAGGCATGTGTTACCATGTCCAACCCAAGGCTTTGTCTTTTAATCTAGTAGACAACTAGGAAGGTGTAGAATGCCTGTAATCCCACCACCCAACAGTAATAACTTCCACTGGACTCTGGGAAATACAAACATTTTGACATTTAAGTTGAAACAGAGGCTCTCTACACTTGCTGCCCAACATTTCCTTGGGTCCTCATCTCTTCACCCCTGTGGGAGCCTGGGAATCAGTAGTCAAAGTAAGATGAGCCTCTTGAAGTTTAGAAATACTGCCTCTGCCTCCCAAGAGCTGGGATTAAAGGCATGCACCATCACTACCCGGCTTCTTCCCTGCTTTTTAAAAGAACTTTCTCTTCTTTCTCTCTTTCTCTCTTTTTCTTCTTTCAGAAACAGGGTTTCTCTTTGTAGCTCTGGCTGTCCTGGAACTCATTCTGTAAAACAGGTTGGCCTTCAACTGCCTCTTCCCCCCAAATGTTTCCCCGTATTTCTACCTGCAACCTAGTTTCAGTGTGAGCTCCTGGCTTTCTGCAATAGGCACGCAGATCACACCTCTGCTGGGAGGGAAACTGGGAGAGGCAGAGCCACAGCCCTGTTGGCTGAGGGCAATGGAATGAGGTAGGCCCCTTCCCGGAGCCAGTGTCCTGAAATACCTGTTGCTGGTTCTACGGGTCAGGTTCCCACACAGCTAATGAGACTTGAATTTAGTGCCAGGCAGTAGCTTTCCAAATATTTCTTGCTGTGATTAGCTTTAACTGTTTAAGTGGGTGCGTGCGAGTGTGTGTGTGTGTGTGTGTGTGTGTGTGTGATATTAACTGAGAGATAACATTGAGAGTTGTTGACCAGAAGTCCCTGCTTCTCAGTAATTCTTTGTGGGGAACCTGGCATGTACTAGATAACTGGCTAGGCTCTTCCAATACAGTGTTCCCAGAAGTAAGAATTTAACCTCTGTGTTCTAGGACAGGAGAGAGGCGGTGGATTCTCCAGGAATGAAATAAACTGAGAGGTTGGTTAGCTGAGTGACCACCTCTTCCCAGTGTTTCTGGGAGCACCTGTAAATGGGTGGCTGGTGGTTGGTTTGTTTTTTAAAGGTCTGTTATGTTTAAGGCTGGCCTTGTGAGTTCCAGGACAGCCAGAGCTATACAGAAGAACCCTGACTCAAAACAAAACACTCATGTTACTATAGTTTTTCTTAAATTTCTTTGTTTTGTTTCACTGTGTTGCTCTAGCTGATCTGGAGTTCACTATGTGTACCAGGCTGGCCTCAAACACAAAGACTGACCTGCTTCTGTCTTCCTAATGCTGGGATTAAAATCCTATGCCACCACACCCAGCTCTTCCCTGCTTTTTTTTTTCCCCCAGACAGGGTTTCTCTGTGTAGCCCAGGCTGGCCTTGAACTCAGAAATCCACCTGCCTCAGCCTCCTAAGTGCTGGGATTAAAGGCGTGCACCATCACTACCTGGCTTCTTCCCGGCTTTTTAAAAGAACTTTCTCTTCTTTCTCTCTCTCTCTCTTTTTCTTCTTTCAGAAACAGGGTTTCTCTTTGTAGCTCTGGCTGTCCTGGAACTCACTCTGTAGACCAGGTTGGCCTTCAACTGCCTCTTCCCCCCAAATGTTGGGATGAAAGGCATGCTCTGCTCCACCCAACTTTACACCCTGACTCTTTTTTTTCTTTCTTTTAAAAACAATTTTTATTTCTTTATTTTATATATATATGAGTACACTGTAGCTATCTTCAGACTCATCTCTCCAGCCCCCTTATTTTCTTAACAAGATCTCACTATGTAGCCCAGGTGGGTCTCAACCCAAAAGTTTACTAACTCCACCTCCCATGTGCTGGGATTACAGGTATGCAGGACCTTATCTGGCTTTAGCCTGTGTTTCTAACTTGCTCACCACTCCTTGTAGGTGCTGCTGCTGGGAAGGACTACACCAAGGACTAAGCTCCATTAATAAGTCAGAAATGTGCAGTGAGTTTTTAAAAAGACTTTACATGATTATTTAAAAATGTAATACAAGGCCGGGCAGTGGTGGTGCACGCCTTTAATCCCAACACTCGGGAGGCAGAGGCAGGCGGATTTCTGAGTTCCAGGCCAGCCTGGTCTACAGAGTGAGTTCCAGGATAGCCAGGGCTACACAGAGAAACCCTGTCTCGAAAAACCAAAATAAAATAAAATAAAATAAAAATAAAAATGTAATACAAATGGAAAAGCAGGAAACAGTTGATCTGTATTAAAGTTTAATTTTTATTTTCTTTTATTATTTCTATTTATTATTTGCATAATTGCAGAAGACTTGAGTTTGATTACCAGCATCTATGCAAGTTGTCTCACAAGAGCTTATAACTATAGCTTCTGGGAGATCTTATGCCTCTGGCCTTCTAGGGTGATTGCACTCACATGCACAAACCCACAGTAACATACACAAACATACACAATATAAAAGATACATATAAAGGGTGGTGAGATGGCTCAGCAGTTAAGAGCACTGGCTGCTCTTTAAGAGGACCTGAGTTCAATTCCCAGCACCCACATGATATCTCACAACCAGATCTATAATTCCAGTTCCAGAGGATCCATCATCCTCTTCAGTGCCACAGAGTGGCCTCTGTGGGCACTGGGCATCCATGCAGTATAAAGACATACATGTGCACACATAAAATTAAGTCAAAGTACCAGGAACACCTGAAGTGACCCTGGGCCTATCCTGAGCCTGCTGAGCCTTTAACTCTGACTTCCAGGGCTGGGAGGATGAGTTGGAGCCCATTCAGGAGATGGGTCACACGCAGGGTCACATGCGACTTCTCTTTGCCCAGGCCTTGGCAGGGAAAGGCTCTGCTGGGTTGAGGGGACACCATCGTCTTTGTCCTCGTGTGGCAGCTTTCCAGCTGTGAGTAGAGCGGGCGCCCAGGCAACTAAGCAGAGCTGCAGGCCTCAGAAGTGACCTGTGTGTACCCAGCAGGAACCCCACGTTTCTAAGTCACCTCCTTCAAGCTTTTCAATCACTGAAGACCAGCCACTCCTTTGTTAAAACTGTCTGAGTTTGCCTCCTCTGGTGGTTTAAATTCACCCCCTAAGTACCGACTTGGTTGAGAGGAATACAAATGAGCCTGTGCTCCTGCCCAAAGGCTTATTATGCTCACAGAAACTGTGGAAGTCCATCTATACCTGGAAAGCAGGGAGACAGGAGACTGGCGCTTGGCCTTAGTTAGGTAGAGACTGGGATCAGGTGGTCAAGGTCTTCCTTGGCTGTGTAGCAAGTTCAAGGCCAGTCTGGGCTACTTGAGACCCTGTCTCAAAACCAACGAACCCCAGGAGAGAGAGAGATGGGGCTAGTGGCATAGGCTTATAGAATCAGCTATGCATTTAAAGGCAGGGAATTCAAGGCCTTCCTGGACTACAAAATAAGTTCAAGGTCAGCCTGGGTATCTGTGTTGTCTCAAAATAAGAAATAGGATTTAAAAAGAGAAGGAGGAGAAAGAGAACAACAATGCAGTGCCACTATGTTGCTCAGGCTGGCCTCAAACTTCTGAGTACAAGCAACTCTTTAGCCAGTTTAGGCAGTGTAGACTACAGGCATGAACACTATAGCACCCACTATTACAGCACTCACTCTAACTCCCTAGCACCACAGCACCCACCACAATACCACAATACTACACTATTGTTGAAATTAATCCCAATTTGGAGTTTCTACTCTGCCTTAGACTATTTAGTTTCTGGGAAACAAACAAACAAACAAACAAACAAAAACCAACCACGCTTTCTCTAGGTAGTTCTGGCTGTCCTGGAACTTGCTGTCCTTGAATCACTTGACTGAATTGGCCTTGAACTCACAGGGATCTACCTGCCTCTGCCTCCAGAGTGCTGGGATCCAAGTTGTGTGCCATTATACCTGGCTCTAGACCCTTGTTTCTGAGATAGGGTCTCATAGGGCTCCCATTTGTTGTGTAATCAAGTATGACTTTGAAGACCTGAATTCTAGGATTACAGGTATATGTACATCCCAGGTTTGTGCAGTGCTAAGGATCAAACCCAGGGCTTCATGAGTGCTAGGCAAGCTCTCTACCCTCTGAGTTACCTCTTCAGTTCTAAAGCTTTCTTTTTACAACTAAATAATTGTCATTCTGGGCAGCTGTCAGTAAGTTGTCTTATTCCTACAGGTTATTCTGCAGTGAAGGATATCACCCCAGTCCTTGAGCATGGAGTGTGGCTTGAGCTCCCTTGCCTGGAGGACTTTCTGCCCTCTATGCCTGGCTGTCTCATCCCCGTCTTTACTACGACTCGAAGCCTGGAGCTTCAGTTCTGCCTATGATTTTGTGTTCCCATTTAGTTGAAGATCCTAGAGATGGTAATCTTGTTTTTGAACTCAACACAATCATTCTTGTGTGTTCCTTTTGTTTTACCAGCAATAGCTATGCAATTAGAGTGGGAAGCAGTAGAGAGAGCACCCAAAGAGTGACTTTTCAGAGCCTCTTGATTCAAAGTATCCCAGTGAATGTCTATAAATGAACAATGAGCTGACAAGACGCCGTGAGGGGCAGAACTAAGGGAGGGATGGTTCTTGATCTGAAAGGGATTAAAATTTAGGGAAAGACAATGTCTCCTCAAATACCACTGCTTTATAAGGAGCAAAATGCTTTACTAGAAGTGATTGAGACCTGTGTGGGCCTGCGAGGGACAGTAAGAGACTCCTGGTGAGGGCCTGGGGAAGACATCTCTGATGGAATTGATTTGAAACTGATTTTATAGATGTGGTGAGAATGGACTTTGAAGTTTGGGGATAGCACCCCTGAAATCGGAGCCTCATGGCTCTGGGGGAGGGGTAGAGGATGTACTCAAGGACCAGATGGTTAGAGGTTAGTTATATAGGCTGTGGAGTTCTCTTGAACCTAATTCCAATCTTGACCCTGCTACTCCAGAGGTGTGAGCCTGGACAATTTATTTTCTCTCTCTGAGCCTGTTTCATTTAAAGAGGAACATAGTATCCCCAGTCTCTTAAGGTTGTCAGGATAATTATTGGTATGTAATGAAGCATGCAAAGTCATAGAAGACTCTTAGTGAATGGCAGCTAAGACTAGGGAGTAACTTGGTCAGTAAAGCATTTGCCTCACAAGCATGAAGTCCTAAATTCTATCCATAGAGCCCAGATAAAAATGTCAGGTGTGTATCAGCTGTAGCAGATCTCTGGTGGAGTTTTTCGGGTCTCTTAAGTATACCATCATATCATCTGCAAATAGTGATATTTTGATTTCTTCCTTTCCAATTTGTATCCCTTTGACCTCCTTTTGTTGTCTAATTGCTCTAGCTAGAACTTCAACTATATTGAATAGATAGGGAGAGAGAGGGCAGCCTTGTCTAGTCCCTGATTTTAGTGGGATTGCTTTGAATTTCTCTCCATTTAGTTTGATGTTGGCCACTGGTTTACTGTATATTGCTTTTTCTATGTTTAGGTATGCTCCTTGAATTCCTGATCTTTCCAAGAGTTTTATCATGAAGGGATGTTGAACTTTGTCAAATGCTTTTTCAGCATCTAATGAAATGACCATGTGGTTTTTTTCTTTGAGTTTGTTTATGTAGTGGATTACATTGATGGATTTCCAGGTATTGAACCATCCCTGAATCCCTGGGATGAAGCCTACTTGATCATGGTGAATGATCGTTGTGATGTGTTCTTGGATTCATTTTGCAAGAATTTTATTGAGTATTTTTGCATCGATATTCATAAGGGAAATTGGTCTGAAGTTTTCTTTTATTGTTGGGTGTTTGTGGGGTTTTAGTATCAGTGTAACTGTGGCCTCATAGAATGAATTGGGTAGTGTTCCTTCTGCTTCTATTTTGTGGAATAGATTGATGAGTATTGGTATTAGGTCTTCTTTGAAGGTCTGATAGAATTCTGCACTGAACCCATCTGGTCCTGGGCTTTTTTTGGTTGGGAGACTTTTTTTTTTTTTCGAGATAGGGTTTTTCTGTATAGCCCTGGCTGTCCTGGAACTCACTCTGTAGACCAGGCTGGCCTCGAACTCAGAAATCCGCCTGTAGTTGGGAGACTTTTAATGACTGCTTCTATTTCTTTAGGGATTATGGGACTGTTTAGATAGTTTATCTGATCCTGATTTAACTTTGGTAATTGGTATCTGTCTAGAAACTTGTCCATTTCCTCCAGATTTTCCAATTTTGTTGCATATAGGCTTTTGTAGTAGGATCTGAGGGTTTTTTTTTTAATTTCCTCAGAATCTGTAGTTATATCTCCCTTTTCATCTCTAATTTTATTAATTTGCATACTGCCTCTGTGCCCTCTGGTTAGTCTGGCTAAGGGTTTATCTATCTTGTTGATTTTCTGAAAGAACCAGCTCCTGGTTTTGTTAATTCTTTGTATAGTTCTTTTAGTTTCCACTTGGTTGATTTCAGCCCTTAATTTGATTGTTTCCTGCCTTCTACTCCTCTTGGGTGTACTAGCTTCTTTTTGTTCTAGAACTTTCAGGTGTGCTGTTAAGCTGCTAGTATATGCTCTCTCCAGTTTCTTTTTGGAGGCATTCAAAGCTATGAGTTTTCCTCTTAACACTGCTTTCATTGTGTCCCATAGGTTTGGGTATGTTGTACTTTCATTTTCATTAAATTCTAGGAAGTCTTTAATTTCTTTCCTTATTTCTTCCTTGACCAAGTTATCATTGAGTAGAGCATTGTTCAGCTTCCATGTGTATGTGGGCTTTCTGTTGTTGCCATTGAAGACTAGTCTTATTCCGTAGTGATCTGATAGGAGGCATGGGATTATTTCAATCTTCTTATATCTGTTGAGGTTTGTTTTGTGACAAATTATATGATCAATTTTGGAGAAGGTACCATGAGGTGCTGAGAAGAAGGTATATTCTTTTGATGTAGGATGAAATGTTCTATAGATTACTGTTAAATCCATTTGGTTCATAACATCTGTTAGTTTCACTGTGTCTCTGTTTAGTTTATGTTTCCAAAATCTGTCCATTGTTGATAGTGGGGTGTTGAAGTCTCCCACTATTGTTGTATGAGGTGCAATGTGTGCTTTGAGCTTTAGTAACGTTTCTTTTATGAATGTGGGAGCTCTTGCATTTGGGGCATAGATGTTCAGAATTGAGAGTTCTTGGTAGATTTTTCCTTTGATGAGTATGAAGTGTCCTTCCTTATCTTTTTTGATGACTTTTGTTTGAAAGTCGATTTTATCTGATATTAGAATGGCTACTTCAGCCCGTTTCTTGGGGCCATTTGCCTGGAAAATTGTTTTCCAGCCCTTTACTCTGAGGTAGTGTTTGTCTTTAACACGGAGGGGCGTTTCCTGGATGCAGCAAATGCTGGGTCCTGTTTATGGATCCAGTCTGTCCGTCTATGTCTTTTTATTGGGGAATTGAGACCATTGATGTTAAGAGATATTAAAGAATAGTGATTGTTGTTTTCTGTTATTTTTGATGTTGTTTATATGTTTGTGTGGCTATCTTCTTTTGAGTTTGTTGAAAGATTACTTTCTTGCTTTTTCTTAGGTGTAGTTTCCCTCCTTGAGTTGGTGTTTTCCATCTATTATTCTTTGTAGGGCTGGGTTTGTTGAAACATATTGTGTGAATTTGAATTTGTCATAGAATATTTTGGTTTCACCATCTATGATTATTGAGAGTTTTACTGGATATAGCAGCCTGGGCTGGCATTTGTGTTCTTTTAGAGTCTGTATGAGATCTGCCCAGGATCTTCTAGCTCTCATAGTCTCTGGTGAGAAGTCTGGTGTAATTCTGATAGGTCTGCCTTTATATGTTACTTGCCCTTTTTCCCTTGCTGCTTTTAATATTCTTTCCTTGTTTTGTGTATTTGGTGTTTTGACTATAATGTGGCGGGAGGAATTTCTTTTCTGGTCCAGTCTATTTGGCATCTGTAGGCTTCTTGTATATTTATGTTCATCTCTTTCTTTAGGTTAGGGAAATTTTCTTCTATAATTTTGTTGAAGATATTTACTGGTCCTTTAAGTTGAGAATCTTCACTCTCTTCTATACCTATTATCCTCAGGTTCTGTCTTCTCATTGTATCCTGGATATCTTGGATGGTTTGGGTTAGGAGCTTTTTGGATTTTGTGTTTTCTTTGACTGTTGTGTCCCATGTTTTCTATGGTATCTTCCTCACCTGAGATTCTCTCTTCCATCTCTTGTATTCTGTTAGTGATGCTTGCATCTATGACTTCTGATTTCTTTCCTAGGTTCTCTAACTCCAGGGTTGTCTCCCTTTGTGATTTCTTTATTGTTTTATATGCCCAGAAGATGCTCCAACATGTAGTAAAGACACATGTTCCACCATGTTCATAGCAGCTGTATTTATAATAGCCAGAAACTGGAAACAACCCAGATGACCCCCAACAGAGGAGTGGATACAGAAAATGTGGTACATTCACACAATGGAATGCTACTCAGCTGTTAAAAACAATGACTTCTGCTGGGCGGTGGTGGCGCATGTCTTTAATCCCAGCACTTGGGAGGCAGAGACAGGCGGATTTCTGAGTTCAAGGCCAGCCTGGTCTACAGAGTGAGTTCCAGGACAGTCAGGGCTATACAGAGAAACCCTGTCTCAAAAAAAAAAAAAACCAAAAAACCAACCAAACAAACAAAAAACAAAAAACAATGACTTAATGAAATTCACAGACAAATGGATGGAACTTGAAAATACCATCCTGAGCAAGGTAACACAGTCACAAAAGAATAAACATGGTATGTACTCACTGTTAAGTGGTTATTAGCCCAAAAGTTACCCAAGAGTCTCTTCACAGCAACAGTTGGGCTGAGTGTGAGGTCCCAGATGGAGGACTTGGAGAAGGGACTGAAGGAGCTGAGGGAGTTTACATCCCCAGGGAGGGAGCAACAGTGGCAACTGGCCTGACTTCTCGATACTCCCAGAGACTGGATCACCAACCAAAGAATACCCATGGAAGGACCCATGGTGCAGGCCACATATGCAGCAGAGGAGGGTCTTGTTAGCCATCGGGGGAGGAGAGGCCCTTGTACCTGAGGGTGTTAGATCCCCTAGTATAGGAGAATGCCAAGGAGGGAAGATGAGGGTGGGTGGGTGGGTGGGAGAATACCTCCATAGTGGCAGGGGGAGGGGGAGGAAATGGGGAGGTTCCAAATGGAAGATCTGGAAAGGGGAAAACATTTGAAATGTAAATAAAGTATGAAAAAAATGTCAGGTGTGGTGATGCACATTCATAATCCCTGGGGCTTGAATCTAATTGCTAAGCTAATGTGAGACTGCCTTAAAGGAAGTATATGGCTTTCTCGAATGATACCTAGGGCTGGCCTCTGGCCTCCACATGCATGTGCACACAAATGTACCCCAACACTCACTTGCTTATTTATGCCAGTACACACACATAAAAGCAAACAGGATCTGAGAACTGGTTAAGAACATTTGATGCTTTTCCAGAAGACCCAGGTTCAATTCCTAGGACCTATATGATAGCTTACAACCAGCTGTAACTCTAGTTCCAGGAGATCCATAGTCCTCTTCTGGCCTCTACAGACACAGTCCATGGTATACAGACAGACACAGACAAAATATCCATATACATATAATAAATGTATTTTAAAAGTCCAAAGAAACAATGGTAGTCAGCGACTACTACTATTATTATAGCAGGTCTTGATTGTCAAGCTGCCAGCCTTTTAAAAGCTTTCTTGAGGTTAGAGAGTGTGTGCTTAGTATGCAGTTTCTGGATCAGTCCCCATCATCACAAAGCAAACTCAAGATGTCTGCTTCTTAATCTTAGGACACTATAGTTAGGTTCCATCAAAAAGGTAATCACGGTTGCAGCTGGAGTCAAGGTTATAAATTTGGTGATGCTGTGTCGGGAAGGTTATCCTCTACTAGCTAGCTGGTAGGCCTGGTAGAATGCCAGAGACCTTATGAACTGAGGGACACCATAGAGATGGCAATGGACATCCTTCACATTTCTGGACATGACATGAGAGATAGAGAGGCCATAGGCCAAGGAATATGGGAAGCCTAAAAATAAGGTTTATAGGAAGGATTAGTTTGGATCGACCTCTTACACTGAATTAAGGGAGCAAACCAAAATGGATTTGCTTATAACAGTTCTCTGCTACCAAACTGAAACTAAATCCTTTAGAGGAATTTTAATCCAGCAACATGGCTGCTTTGGCAAGGGATCACATCCAAAGACCTTCTAGGTCTCTGTGATGTGGCTGGAATACAGACATCCCCTGGATTACAGTATGATCTGGCTAGAATGTAGACACACCACACACCTTTAATCCCTCTGGGCAGAAAATATACACACCCTTAGTATAAACCTTTAATCCCAAACAATGAAGGTAAAGTTAATTCGTAGAAGGAAGCACCCATGTTTGAAGGGCAGACAAAGTACCAAACAGAGAAAGATTTAACAAAATGAGTCAGAGATAGGATATGCCCAGTTCTCATGAGAACAGACAGGAAAGAGAAGCTACTTATGAGCAGCACAGAGAGGGAGTTGAGTTGAGTGGAGCTGAGTTTGGTATTCAGTTGAGTGAGTACAGTGCAGTGGAGTTGAGTTTGTTTGTGAATTCATACAGAAAGAGTTGAAGCCGAAGAATAAGAAGGAACTAGAATATTAAAATATATTGTCAAAGTTAGTATAAGACCAAGCAGACAAATTCAGTCAGAGCTGAGAGAAGCCAGTTTGAATCAGTCAGCTTGGAGAGGAGTTTGAGTTCGAACAGCTGAGTTGAACCAACCATCCAGAGTACAGAAAGAACTAGAAAGGGTGAGCTTATTCAGCAGTAAGTCTCCGAGACAATAATTACATCTGGTGAGTAAAAGTTACATTTACAAAATTATTTTTTATTTATATGAGTACACTGTGGCTATCCTCAGACACACATCAGAAGTATGCATCAGATCCCATTATGGATGGTTGTGAGCCACCATGTGGTTACTAGGAATTGAACTCAGGAGCAGTCAGTGCTCTTAACCACTGAGCCATTTCGCCAGCACTACAAAACTCTTTATTTTTTGCTATGTATCTGGGAATTCCTCTACCTCCTGAGCACTGGGATCATGGTATCATGCCAAGTTTTTTTTTTTTTTTTTTTTTTTTTTGGTTTTTCAAAACAGGGTTTCTCTGTGTAGCCCTGGCTGTCCTGGAACTCTCTCTGTAGACCAGGCTGGCCTCGAACTCAGAAATCCACCTGCCTCTGCCTCCTAGGTGCTGGGATTAAAGGCGTGCGCCACCACTGCCCGGCTTAACCTTTCTTTTGAGATTATAATATTATAATATCATTTCATACCTTTTGTTTCTTCCCTCTAAACCTTCCCATATACCCTTCTTTGCTCTCTTTCAAAATCATGGCCTCCCTGCTACCCCTGGAGATAGACTGGGATACACTGGATAATCAGTTGCTGTGTCGTCCCTGGGGAAGACTATTTCTCCCACTCTCAGCACTCCCCAGTTGCCTATAGTCATTGTGTAGGGTTCAGGCCATGTGAGCTTTCCCTGTCCATGCTTGTCTATTGGTGTCATCCTTCTGCTCCTGTTTAGGCAGACATTTGGTGAGACTTAATGGGTGTGGCTTCTGACATTCCTAAGGCCTAAATCTCACAACAAACTCCCTGTTCTCTGGCTCTTAAAATTTTTCTGCTCCCTCTACCATGATGATCCCCGAGCCTTAGGTACAGAAGTTGTATTGTAGATGCATTAGTTGGGATTGGGCTCCACAACTCTGTATTTTGATTGGCTATGGTTTTCTGTAATGGTCTCAGTCTGTTGCAAGGGATGTTTCTTGATGAGGGCTGAGGACCACACTTATCTGTGGGTATAAGACAAACATTTAGAATATAGTTAAGGGTTATCTGGTTTGATAAAGTGGCAATTGTAGGTTTTCATCCAAAGCCTATGACTTGACTGAGACTTGGGTAGTTGGCTAAGTTTCCAGTACCAGACCTAATATCCTGAGTAAAATTAAAGAACTGTTAGTTATCACCAAAGTATGTGAGCCACTGCTGCACCTTTAGGATTATTGGGCTATGCTGGTCAGTGTAGCAGTCCAGAGGCATCATGTCTGGAGAGGACTCTTGGTTGCTTTCCTCTTTTGGAAATGGCACTTTCTGGTACCACAAAAGCAATCTGGATAGTCTCAGCTCAGGGGCTTCTGGGCCCTTTATTTGAAATGCATGATGTCATTAGAAATAGGAACTTAACCATTTACCTCTGGGACACAACGGAGGGCAATAGCCACAGCCTATAATGTTTTGCCAGTCTCTGGACAACCCTAACCAACAACTCTTGAGTTGAGTATTTCTCACGCCTGGTGTTGGGGTTTTGTTAAGATGCTCTATGGCTGTTGAGGGGGAGCATTGTCAGCCTAGATGGGAATATTTTATTTAAACGATGTATGTATATTTATACACTGACTTACATGTATTGTAGGTATTTTTGTTGGACAGTTAAAAGTATGATTCCTTGTGATGTCTTCAACATCCTTACTGCTATTTTACTCCTCCCTTTTCCTTCTATATCCACCTTCTTCCTGATTAGAGCTCCCATAATAAATCTTTTTTAAAAAGTCTTATAAAACAACCAATTATCTTCCTTTTAGCAAACCCCACAACTCACAAAACAAGGGCTGGGTAGGCATCTCAGTGACTAGGAAACCTGACTGCTCTTCCAGAAGACCAGGTTTTGATTCCACAGGGTGATTCACAACCCTCTAAGTCTAGTTCCAGGGAATCTGACACCCTCTTCTGGCCTTCCTGGGCACCAAATCTGCATCTGGTGAACCAATGTACATGCAGGCAAATCACCATAAAATAAAACTTTAAAAAAATTCCCCAAATGTGTAAACTTAACTTAGAGTGGGATGGTGAGATAGCTCAGTGGGTAAAGATGTAGTGGCCAAGCCTGAGGACATGAGTTCAATCCCTAGGCCATACATGGTGGAAGGAAAGAGCCAACTCCAGAAAGTTATCCTCTGACCACCACAGGCCCACCATGGCCCACTGACTCATCCACATAGTCACCACCACCATATCACAAAATAAATAAATGGAGAGCAGGGAATGGGGAAACACTCCTTTAATCCCAGCAATCAAGAGGCAGAAATGGACAGATCTATGTGACTCTCCACCAGTTCCATGCCAGCCAAGGCTACACAATGTAAACCCAGTCTCAAAATTAAACAAATGAAATTTAACTTGCTGTAATTTTCTCTTGCTGTAAATTGCTCTTCTCTCTTTTCTCTCTCTCTCTCTCTCTCTCTCTCTCTCTCTCTCTCTCTCTCTCTTCCCCCCACCTCCAACCCCTCTTTTTTATGTGTATGAGTGCTTTGCTTGCTTGTATGTCACAGACCACTTGCATATCTGGTATCCATGGAGGTCAGAAGGAGGCACTGGATCACCTGGGATTGGACTTATGGTCAGTTGTGAGCCTCTTTGTGGATCCTAGAAATGGAACCCAGGACCTCTTCAAGAACAAGAAGTGCTCTTACCTTCTAAGCTATGTCTCCAGACATGCCTTGTTTTGCTTCTTGAGACAAAATGTGTAATTATGCTGCTTATAGCTACCTCTCCTCCTCTTCCTCCTCCTCCTCCTCCTCCTCCTCCTCCTCCTCTTCTTCCTTCTCCTCTTCTTCTTCCTCCTCCTCCTCCTCCTTTTGGTTTTTCAAAACAGGGTTTCTCTGTGTAGCCCTGGCTGTTCTGGAACTCATTCTGTAGACCAGGCTAGCCTCAAATTCAGAGATCTGCTTGCCTCTGCCTCTGCCTCCTGAGTGCTGAATTTAAGTTGTGTGCCAATTGAAATCTTTAAGTCATGCTTAGTTTAGAGAGCAGGGAGTCTGAAAAAAAAATGCAGAGTAACATCTTTTTTAAAACAGATTTATTTGGGGTTGAAGAGATGATACAGCAATTAAGAGCACCAGCTGCTCTTCCAGAGGACTTGTGTTCAATTTCTAGTACCACATGATAGCTCACAACTGTCTGTAACTCCAATTCCAGGGCATCTAGGGGATGGCCTTTTTTGGTGTCTTTGGGCACCAGAATTTTACATGGTAAGTAGGCATATATAGACATGCACAGACCATAAATATATTCAAATATCAAAACACATAAAATAAAATTAAAATTAAAAAGAAGTATTCACTTTTAATCATTTATTTTATTTTTTAATTCTGTGTATGTTTGTGTGTGTGTAGGTATACACATGTGAACACACACACACACACACACACACACATACACACACCATATCTCCTGGAGATGGAGTTACAGGAACTTGTCAGTTGCCCATAGTAGGTGCTAGGAATAAAACTCCGGTCCTCTGTAAGAGCAATACTACTTAACTACTGAACATTATCTCCAGCAACTTATTCTACTTTTAATGATGTGTATGAGTATGTGTATGCATCTCTGTGTGGTTATGTGCCTGTGAATGTAAGAGCCTGTGGAGGCCAGAAGAGGGCCTCAGCTCCCCGGAGCTCAAATTGTGCACAGGACAAATTAAAGTAGGTGCTAAGAACCAAGCCTGGCTCCTCTGTAGGATCAGCAAGTGCTCTTAGTAACTGATCCAACTCTAGAGGCTCCAGATCAACATCTTAAAAAAACAAAAAGAATGCCAGGCAGTGGTGGCTCATGCCTTTAATCCCAGCACTCGGGAGGCAGAGGCAGGTGGATTTCTAAGTTCGAGGCCAGCCTGGTCTACAGAGTGAGTTCCAGGACAGCCAGGGCTACACAGAGAAACCCTGTTTCAAAAACACAAAACAAACAAACAAAAAAACAAGAAGAAGAAGAAGAAGAAGAAGAAGAAGAAGAAGAAGAAGAAGAA
>JADRCH010000088.1:7747153-7800609 GCA_019843965.1 Rhynchomys soricoides
AAGAAGAAGAAGAAGAAGAAGAAGAAGAAGAAGAAGAAGAAGAAGAAGAAGAAGAAGAAAAGAAAAAACTCTACTATTCAGATAGCTGATTATGCAGAGAGGACAGGGTAGAAAGCCAGAGGCAGTCAGCATCTGAGAGCTCAGTCAGCCTTTTAGTCAGGAGTTCTGCCACAGTTGTGATGTGCATGCCTCTCTTGGTATCAGTTCTTTATTCTCTGAATATCTGGGATCAGGTATTTCTTTATTTTATGTATGAGTACACTGTCACTGTCTTCAGTGAGTGTACTTTTACCTCCACTTCTGGTGAGAATAGGGCATCTAATCCCATTACAGATGGTTGTGAGCCACCATGTGGTTGCTGGGAATTGAACTTAAGACCTTTGGAGGAGTAGTCAGTGCTCTTAACCACTGAGCCATCTCTCCAGCCCTCAGGTATTTCTTGAACCCCTGACTATAGTTAGTTTTGCTGGTATCAGCCTAGCACTTTTCCAGGAACACAAGTTTGTCTTCGTAATAGAGAATATAAAAGTGCCCCATCTGTCCCTTCTATGCCTTATCAGTTTTACTATGTGATTCCATCTGACCTCAGACTTGGAATTGAGATCTTCCTGCCTCAGCCTCCCTCTTCTTGGCATAACAGCTGTGCACCACTATACAGTTTACACTGATTCAAGTAGACTTTACCCAGCACGAAAGTACATCTCCGTGAGTTCATGACCAGCCTAGTCTACATAGTGAGACAAAACAAAACAAACAATAAACAAACACAGACAGACCTTGAACTTCTGATCTTCCTGCTTCTACTTCCCAAGTGCTAAATTAGAGGTCTGCTCCATCAAGCCTGGCAAGAACTGTTGGCTCCAATGCTCTCCAAGTATGAGGGCCTGATTTTTACTCCTAGAGTCCACATAAGAAAACACTAGATAGGGTTATAAACCCTTGTAATCCTAGTGCTAGGGAAGCAGAGTGTGGCTAGCTAGCTAGCCTAATTTATTTTGCAAGTTGCAGACTAGAGACACGCCTCAAATACCTAAAAAATAAAAACAAAAAGGATAGACACTCAATATTATTTTCTGGCCTCCCTGTACATTTGTATGTGCACATGCACACACCCTTGGACACTAGGTCCTGAGTTGTATAAAAAACAGGCTAGGCAAGTCCTGGGAAGCAAACCAGTGAGCAGCACTCCTCATGGCCTCTGCCTCAGTTCCTGCCTCCAGGCTCCTGCCTTCAGCTCCCTTCACAATGCAGTATAAGCTGTGAGGTGAAATGAATCATCTCCTCTCCAAATTGTTTTTGGTGATGGTGTTTAGCACAGCAATGGAAACCCCAACTAATATGGTTACATAGCAAGTTTGTGCCCAACCTGGGTTACATGAGAGTCTATCTCAAATTAAATTAAATTAAATTAAAAAATGAAAGGAAAAAAAATTCCAAAAAGTCTTATCTTTTTTCTTTCTTTTTAAAAAAGTATTTTTAAAATCAATTTATTTATTTTTATATATTTATTTAGGTCCAAGGAACCTAACTCATGTCTTATTCTTTTCAACTTTTTTTTTTTTAAGATTTATTTATTTTATTGTATGTGAGTTCACTGTAGCTGTCTTCAGACACAACAGAAGAGGGCATCAGATCCCATTACAGATGGTTGTGAGCCACCATGTGGTTGCTGGGAATTGAACTCAGGACCTCTGGAAGAGCAGTCAGCACTCTTAACCATTGAGCCATCTCTTCAGCCCCATTTTTTTTCAATTTAAAAAAAAAAATGTATGTATACGTATACTCTATCTGCATGCCAGAAGAGGACATCAGATCACATTATAGATGGTTGGGAGCTACTAAGTGGCTGCTGGGAATTGAACTCAGGAACTCTGGAAGGGAACCTAGTGCCCTTAATCACTGAGCCACCTCTCCACCTTCCCCCCCTTTTTTTTGTTTTTGTTTTCTTGAGACAGTGTCTCTCTATGTAGCAATGGCTGCCTGGTACTCAATAGATAGACCAGGCTAGCCTTGAACTCTCAGAAATTGCCTGCCTCTGCCGCCTCCCTAGTGCTGGGATTAAAAGTATGCTCCACCATGATCAGTTTTTATCTTTCAAATATCTTTTATTTTTGTGTTTAGCTTACTTTCGTCTCTCTCTCCCTCCCTCTCTCTCTCTCTCTGTCTCTCTCTCTCTCTCTCCTCTCTCTGTGTATGTATGCACTCTCTGAAGTCAGAGGTGGTTATTGAGAGTCCTCCTCTCCCTCTTCCTTCTTCCTTCTTGGTGTTCTGCCTGCATGTTTGCCTCTGTGAAGGTGTTGGGTGCCCTGGAACTGGAGTTATAACTTCCATATGCTCTTAACTGCTGAGCCATCTCTCCAGCCCCTCGAGTCCTTTTTCCTTATTTCTTTCAGGCAGAGGCTCTCCCTAAACCTGGAGCTGATATATATAAATAAATATAAAGCCCAGAGATCCCGCTGGTCTCCATTCCCAACACCCAACAGCTCTGGAATTACAGGTGTGGGCCAGATCATAAGAGACTTGGTACATGGGTACAAGAAACCTAACTCATGTCCTCGAGGTTACACACAAGTGCCCTTAACTACTGAGTCATCCATGGCTGTCATTTTACCTTATGACTATGTTCAATTTGTTGGCCATTCATGGACAGAGCACTCTCCAACGCCCCAGGCAAACAGAAAAGAGTTATGGTCATCTTTGTTTCTTATCTTTCCTGTGTTACCTTCAGTTACGGGAAGAGCGTGCTTCTTGGGTTAGTTTTTTTTCCTGGATTCTGGAGAGTCTCTCCCTGTTCTTGGCACCCATATTGTTTATACTTTGCTTTGGACAGGGTTCTGAGAATCACACTATATCTTATCTGAGTTTTTGTTCTGAAAATGGACTGCACAGCCTGAACTGGTTTTGAACTCAAGATCTTCCTGCCCCAACCTGCTGAGTGCTAGGCTTACAGGGGAGTGACGTTACATTGTTCCAGGCTCTCTGACCCAGAGAAGTCAGGAACTTCCTTTCTCCTTTCTTGGGATTAACAGGGTTTTCTGTGGGTTATCTATCTCATTGGCTGGAAACACCCATCTATATCCCTTCATCCATAGTTTACTAGTCCTGCTTAAAAAAGGAAGGAAGGAAGGAAGGAAGAAAGAAAGAAAAGAGAAGAGAAAAGAAAAGAAAAGAGCCAGGAGTGATACAATGTGCCATGTCATCATTAATCCCAGCACTCAGGAGGCAGAGGCAGGGGGATCTCTATGAGTTCCAGTCCAGCCTGGTTTACAGAGTGAGTTCCAGGACAGCCAGAGCTACACAAAGAGACCTTGTTCCTAAAAAACCAAATAAAATAAATAAATAAGACTCTAGTTGGGGGCTGGAGAGATGGCTCAGTGGTTAAGAGCACCAACTGTTCTCCCAAAGGTCCTGAATTCAAATCCCAGCAACCACATGGTGGCTTACAACCATCCATAATGAGATCTGATGCCTTCCTCTGGGGTGTCTGAAGACAGCTACAGCGAGCAAGGCCGGAGCAAGCGGGGTCAGAGCAAGAAGAAAAACGTGTCTGAAGACATGTACAGTGTACTTACATATAATAAATAAATAAATCTTAAAAAAAAAAAGGAGACTCCAGTTGGAAGATGGTAGGACTGAGAGCTCCTTTCCTTGTAGAGGATCCAAACATCCTCTTTGCTCTGGTTCTTAGACAATCCTCCCTCCCATGATCTCTAGCCTGATGCTCACATGCAGCTCTTTGACCAAGAAGTTGAATTTCCGTGCTGAAGTGCCACTCTATTTTAGCCCACATCTTTTCTCTACAAGTTCTGTCTGTCCACAGGGCAGCCATTTGTGTGTGGTGGTGTTTTTGTTTTTTTGGGTTTTTTTTTTCACATTTATTTACTTTGTATATGTATGTATGTGAGTATTTGTGTACCACGATGCACACATAACACCCAGAGGACAACTTTGAGTCAGTTCTTGCCTTCTGCTTTTTGGATTTCAGGGATCAAACTCAAGTTGTCAGGCTTAGCAGTAAATGTCCTTACTCATTGAGCTATCCTCTAGCTACTCTTGGTTTAGACTTTTGAGACAGAGTCTCATGTAGCCCAGGCTGGCCTCAAACTCACATAAATAGCTGAGGTTGACCCTGCTTGGTCTTTCTGCTTCTATTCTCCAAATTCTGGGATTACAGGCCTGTACTGCCACACCAGGCTAGCTGCTTTGCCCACATCCAGAGCACATGGCTTGCTTAGAGATCCCTGAGGTTTCTGTTCTTACTCTAATTTGGATAAGGAACTGTCTCAGGTTCTCTTTCTTTTAGCTCAGAGCTGTTCTTTGCTGCAACCCTGAGGCTGATAAGTCAGTTGGCTCAGAGATGGCTCATGATCGGTTCTACTTGCTGAGGACCTTGTCCTTAGCTGTAAATGTCCTTAGAGTAGAGTGAAGGTGGGGAAAAGGTCTCCATGAAGTCTCACTGTTACCTTTGCAATATTATGTGTCTGTGCGCGCGCGCGCATGCGCGCGCGTGTGTGTGTGTGTGTGTGTGTGTGTGTGTGTGTGTGTGTGTGTGTATGTGTGGAGATCAGAGGACAACTTGCAGGAGCTAGTCTTCTCTTGCCACATTTACATGGGTTCTGAGAATTAAACTCAAGTTGACAGATTTACATAACATGCACCTTTACCCACTGAGCCATCTTACTGGCCCTATACTTTCTTTTTTGAAGCCCAGGCAGGCTTCAAACTTGCTAAATAGGATCAGCTTAAGGATGACCTGCTCACTGGAATGCAGTTGAATTTCCAATCCTTCTAATAGTCAGAACGTGGCTAGGAGTCTCTTCTTTGGAGTGCTGGGATTACAAGTGTGTTATAGTATGCCAGGCCTTATCTTTGAGAATATTTCCAAGTACACATTAAAACAGACTATAATCAGTTCTTACCAGCAGAAGGGGCTCCGCATGAATCAGGCTCAGTATAGCATTTTTGGTACTGTGCAGGAACAGACGTGAACAGATGGTATGTATAGTTGGGGAATGGAGCAGATATCTGAAGCACATCCTTTCTTTTGGCAAGAAGCTTCTGGGCTGTCCCTTTCTTGACACCCAGACGTGGCCTCTGTGTTTCCTTGTCTTCGGACCCAGAACTGATGCCTTTTCACTGGTATTCTCCTGGGACTTGACCTGGCATCTTAAAATGATTCCTCATGAAGCCACCTTGGACCTGCCTGTACATTGAGGCCACAGTCTACCTATTTGTGGGATTACAGATTCAACTGCATTTTAGAGTATGTAAACATTTCTAGGGTCTTAAAATAATTCTGTTTTCTTAGTATCTCTTAGCCAGAGACTTTGTTTCTAAGACCATCTGGACTCCCTGGAGTCGCTGCCAATAGGACAGCAGGGAAACTCCAGGCCAGTCCATGCTGACCAGCCTTAGGATACCAGTGTGGCTTCCTGGGATGTCTTCCATTTCCTGGATCAGCCACCAGTCCTAGTCTGTTTCATTGCTTCACAGATTCCTTAAATGGAGCTGTTCGGTTCCTCCAGGAGTACAGGAAGAAAATAGTGAGGAGGAGCGAGGAGAGAAAGCCTGATGCAGAAAAGGGGAAGGAAATGAGTGGTGCCAAGGGAGGAGGAAACAGCAAACAGCGACCATGTAGCAATTGATGGCAGTGGGAGTGGGAGTGGGAGTGGGAGGAAGGCAGAAAGGCAGAGTTCTACACATCATATTAACCTGAGCTCCTAGTTAACATTTTATATTGACCTATCAAATATGCATGGGAAAATAAGCTGGCAAACTCACAGCTTTAATTAATGATAGAGCCTAGTATTTCCAAGTTCTCCATCTCCAGGAAGAACTTCAGGCTGCCTTCCCCAAGTCTTTACTTTGTCTCTGCAACATGGTCTGTGATGGTTATTCCCGTTGTCAACTTGACTATATCTGAATGAGCTATAATCCAGAAATGGAGGGCACACTTGTGATCCACATCTTGAGGCTGGAAGACACAGGCTTTTGATCTAGATCTTGAGGCATAGTGGCCATGAAAAGCTTAGGCCCAGGCAAGGTGGTACATGCCTTTAATCCCAGGAGACAGAGGCAAGCAGATCTCTGAGTTCAAGGTCAGCCTGGGACAGAGTAAAGAAAAGTTTAGGTCCAGGCATGACTGCACACACCTTTCATCTGGGCCATACCTTCTGCTGGAAGCCTACATAAAGACGATGGAAGAAGGAAACTTGCTTCTTCTTGGCCTGCTTGTACTTACTTGCCAGCACATCTGTTGGAACCTACTGTGTCAGAATTCCAGCTTACACAGAAGATCAGCTGAAACACCTAGCCTCATGGGACTGAGTAACTACTAGATTCTTGGACTTCCCGTTCACAGCTGCCCATTGTTGAGTTAGTTGACCTGCAGACTTATATTTTCTTACTATATAGAGACGTTCTATAATTTCTGTGCCTCTAGAGACCCCTCACTAATACACGGTCCATTGTCTGAATTAGGAGGTAAGTAGAACTCAGTGGCTTCTATTCCCTCCTCCCGATCCCTGCATCATTGTAGTGGAGAGGCAATAGTTTCTTTGGGGGCAGTTAAGTGTCTCATTCTCTCTTTTGACTTCCCTCCGTTCATTCGGCTAGATATTTTTTTGGTCTCGTTGACCCTGGACATGCCAGTAAACTTTTCCAAATAGTTTTCATCTGCCACAGGATAGGGACACTTTTCTAGGCTTTCACTATAACACTGCGAAAATGAAATGAGTTTTCATTTACAAAAGGTTTTAGAAAGTTTGAAGTGGTGGGTGGTTCATGTCTAAAACCCCAGCATTTGGGAAATCAAGGCAGGAAGCATAAATTGGAGGCCATTTTAGACTACAGAGGGAGTTCCAAACCAGCCTAGGCTAAGTTATGTAGGGGGATCTGTCTCAAAACAAACAAACAGAAAAGAGTTCTGTATCATGTAAACTACAGTGTGAGTATTCTTTGTGAAAGCTGTGACCCAGGATTGAATTGATTGCCATATCACACACTCTCCATTCCTTCGTAATAGTCGGAAGGGGCGCTGTTACTATGTATAAAGGTTTGAATGAGACTGGGACCATGGGCTCATAGAATTGACTACTTGATTCCTAGCTGATGGAACTGTTAGGGAAGGACCTTTGTCCTTCCCTTGTGACCTTTGGTTGTTAAGAGTACTGCTGGTCTTCCAGAGATCCTGAGTTCAATTCCCGGCAACCACACGGTAGCTCACAACCATCTATAATGGATCTGATGCCCTCTTCTGGTGTCTGAAGACAGCTACAGTGTACTCATGTACAATAAATAAATAAATAAATAAATAAATAAATAAATAAATAAGGTGTGACCTTGTTGGGGGCTGGCTTTGAGTTTTCAAATGTCCATACCATCCCCAGTTAGTGTTCTCTGCCTTTTGCTTAAAGATAAAAATGTGAGCTGTCAGCTACTGTTCCAACGCCTTGCCTGCCCGCTTGCCATGGTCCCTGCCATGAGTGTCACTCTCTAAAACTGTAAAAACAAACATTCTAATAAATGAACTTATGGTAGCCACTCTCAATCAAACCTGCATGGTGGTGTGGTGGTGGTGATGGTGGTGGTGGTGGTGGTGGTGGTGGTGGTGGTGGTGGCGGCGGCGGCGGCGGCAGTGGCGGCAGCGGTGGTGTATGTGTGTGTGTGTGTGTGTGTGTGTGTGTGTGTGTGTAGAAAGAAGTTCATCATGTATGAGTGAGTAGTAAAGCAGCAAGAATGGATTTCTGTCTGATGATGTTCAGATCATTCTAACCCAAAGGAGACAGAAAAACAGAGATGACTAAAGGAAAAGAACAGATTTTTGGTAGAAATCTAAGGACCCAAGTCTACACAGGCAAGCAGTGATGAAAAGGATATCAAATGCAGTCTAAAACTCAAGAGGTGAAGGTCAGGGTTTAGTTTTGTACCAGAAGATACTATAGTATCATCAGAGAGTGGGGTGGGGATTCAGAATTACATAGAACCTTCTTGAAAAGAATTGCAGACAGCCTTAGGTTGGATAGTCTGATATATCTTCACTTTGTGGTCAGTTATATGGTGTGTACTTGTGGCTAGAAACAGTGATAGGCTGGCAAGGAGACCACCTTGTTCCATTAAGGGAGATTGTGTAATGATGTTGAGAATTGAGAAGCCTTTAGTACTTGTGGCTGGTAACAGCCAGGAGCCTTCAATACAATGGTTTTCACAGTTCAAATTGACTTTTAAATTTCTTTATTTAATTTTTTTATTACATTTCAATTATTTTTTTTGTGTGTTTATTTATTGGGTGAGGGCAGCGTGTGAAGTTAGCATGTGTGAGGGTCAGAGGACAACTTGCAAGAGTTGGTTTTCTCCTATCACATGGGTCACAGGAATTGAACTCAAGTTATCAGGTTTGGTAGCAAGAACATTTACCCACTAAGCCAAGTCTGTGGCCCTAAATTCACTTCTTCAGCATCAGGCATATTTAATTCTTCTGAGCCTTTGTTCAGTTCCATGAGAAAAACTATAGACTTCTTTTCCCAGAAAAGGACCCAGCATTACCAGTAGTCACTCCTCTGGAATTTGGTGCAGAAAAGGAAGAACAGGATACAACCATCAGCCTGGATGGACGCCTGCGGGCTCTCAATCTGTCTCTTCCTTTCCCTGTGGGGAGCCAGGCTTCCCTCCACACCTACTGAGAGGACTTGAGGAATGTCTGCCGGAGTAGTGCTCTAGCTCCTAGCTTCATAGGTGTTTGTAAAATGTTACCCATTTCCCTCCTCTGACAGCTCATCACTGAGGTTAGTGAGAGGATCAAGTTCATCTCTCAGGAAGGAGAGGAAAGGATTGGGGAAGGGAGGCAACGTATTGAATACACTTCCTGTGCCATCAGGAGAGGTGGTGATAGCCTCCTCCCATTTCAGAAACAGCTCCCAGAATCATCTGTAGGCAGATTCACATGACACATTCTTAAACTGACGCCATTCTGTGCTGCTTGCTCCTCACTCACATCTCAGCAACAATGGATTGTTATGTTTCTAAGTTTGATTCCTGATTGCTTGTTTACGTGAACATCCAGGCTGTCTGGCACGGTATCCGAGCCAGGATTTATCCTTTTGAGTCATGAAACCTCACTGGTCCCGCTATATGTGAACAAGTGAACCGGAATACTTCAAGAGAGTTATTGTTAAGTTGGTTGTTCGTCACCATATCTTAATCTAAAAAATGTTAGTATGTATCACTGGAGGAAGTTACAGTGTTGATGCAAATTTGCCTGCAAACTGTCCTGAATGCAATCTTTCTTTTTTTCTTTTTTTTCCTTTTTTGACTGATGTGTCTGTATGAGGAGTATTTTGATTCTCGGGTGTCAACACTTTTCTGTTCTCACTCCTCTCAGAATCTTTGCCAACATACCACTGACATTTGAGAAAGAGAATAGAGCAGTTTAGCTTCTTACTTGCAAAGCCTTCTGTTTCCGTAGTGACGTAAATAATTATGGAATATATCAAAAGTCTTCTTTAGAAGATGTAGGTTTCTTTGTTTTTGAGATAGGGCCTTGCTTTGTAGCCCAGGCTGGTCTGGAAGCTGAATGTTTTGCCTCAGCGTCTATAAAGTGCTGGTATTGCAGGTGTGTGCCAACAAATGAAGGTCAGATCTAGCTTTGAGAAGATGGGTTTGTTGCCTATGGACAGGGCTACAAAAGCAATCTGAGAAAGAAATTTGCTATGAAATCATATGAAATTAGATTCATATATACATATATATGAAATTTTCTCTTTTTCTTTTATTATTTTATGTGTATGGGTGTTTTGCCTGCTTGTGCATCTGTGTACTACTTTGTATAGTGCCTGTGGGAGCCCAAGGAAGTATCAGATCCCCTGAAACTATAGTTACAGATGATAATCAAGACCCCATCCCCTTCTCAGGAAGAGCAGCCAGTGCTCCTAACTGCTGAGCCATCTCTCCAGTACTGATCTTTTTAAAACTCACTTTATTTAAAATAATTAATTAATTTTGGTGTTGAAACTGGCTCTCACTGTGTATTGTATTAATATTGTTTTCTTAGAAACTGTCTTAGTTTGGCTTTTACTGCTGTTAACAGTCACCTGGCTTACAGGTTCAGAGGTTCAGTCCATTATCATCAAGGCAGTAAAATGGCAGCCATCAGGCAGGCATGGTGCAGAAGAAGCTGAGAGTTCTACATCTTCATCTGAAGGCTACTAGCAGAATTCTAACTTCCAGACAGCTAGGATGAGGGTCTTAAAGCCCACACCCACAGTGACACATCTACTTCAACAAGGCCACACCTCCTAATAGTGCCACTCCCTGGGCCAAGCATATTCAAATGTCACATTCCACTCCCTGGCCCCCATAGGCTTGTTCAAACACATGAGTCTATGTGGGCCATATCTAACTATAGCATAATTTTAAAAGTACATTTAGTCCAACTTCCAAAGTCCCCATAGTCTATAGCAGTCTCAACAATGTTAAAAGTCCAAAGTTCAAAGTCTCTTCTGAGATCTATCCACTCACTTAACTGTAATCCCCAAATCAAGACAGGAAACCAGCTGGGCAAACTCCAAACTCTGCATTTCTATGTCTGATATCAAAGAGGTCTTTAGATCTCCAACTCCTTTTTCATCTTTGTTGACTGCAACAAACTTCTTTTCCTGGGCTGGTTCCAGGTCCTGTTAGCATTTCTCAGAAGATATTCTATGGCTCTGACATCTTGAAAATCCAGGGTTTTTGAAGGTAACTTCAATGTACAACTTCCTGTTTCAATGTCTGGGATCTACACATGATCTTCTGGGCTCCTCCAAAGGGCTGGTGTCACTTCTCCAGCTCTGGCCTCTGTAGCACTCTAAGCTCAAGTTGATCTATTCCACTGCTGCTGCTGTTCTTGGTGATTATTCCATGGTATTGGCATCTCCAATACACTGGGGTCTAGGCTTCACCAATAGCCTCTCATAGGCTCCCTTCATGGTGCCAAGCCTCAATACCCTTGCATGACCCCTTCAGTCCTGGGCCGTCAACTGCAATTGAAGCTGCACCTTCACCAATGGTCTTCCAATGGCCTCTCACAGTGCCAAGCCTCAGCTGCTTTTCATAACTCTTTTATGCCTTCAAAACCAGTACCACCTGGGTGAATCTTACACATTACCAAGTACAGTGCAGCATGAGGTACAATCTTGGCTATCTCAGGAGCATACCTTTTTTGTGCTCTCAGAAAACACTTCCCAGAAAATTTCACCTCAGTTTCAGTGATGTTGGTTTCTTCTTCTTCTTCTTCTTCTTCTTCTTCTTCTTCTTCTTCTTCTTCTTCTTCTTCTTCTTCTTCTTCTTCTTCTTCTTCTCTCCTCCTCCTCCTCCTCCTCCTCCTCCTCCTCCTCCTCCTCCTCCTCCTTCTTCTTCTTTGGTTTTTCAAGACAGGGTTTCTCTGTGTAGCCCTGGCTGTCCTGGAACTCACTCTCCAACTCAGGCTGGCCTGGAACTCAGAAATCCGCCTGCCTCTGCCTCCCAAATACTGGGATTAAAGGCATGCACCACCACTGCCCGGCTTGCTGATCTCTTCTTAATCACCACTAATTTCTTAGCTCCAGCTAACCAGCATCAATTGTCCCAGTAGTCCCTACTACTCTGGACTCTAAAGCCAGAGCCACTTGGCCAAAGCTGCAGAGTTCTGTTGTTTGCTGGGGCTGGTGCATGGCCCCTTTATTCCATTACATTATCATCAGCTTTCTGTTTTCCAATTCCTTTACTGCCTAAGCTTGGCTGTCCAGAACTTGCTCCATAGACTGACTTTGAATTCAGAAATCTGCATGCCTGTCTCTTAAACACTGGAATTAAAGGTGTGGTCCTTCAAGCCTAGATTTAAATTTTTCTTCACTTAGAATTTGCTCTGTTCTAGTCTGGCCTTGAACTCAGAGATCTTCTTGTCTTTGCCTCCTGGGATTAAAGGCTGGTACTGCCGTGCATAGACCTAAATTTAGCTGGGTGGGATCTTGCCCCAAGGTCACTACTCCCTTAATTAAATTTACTATCCTTGAACACAGGATTCAGCTCCATTTCACTTCCTGATGTTCCTTTAATACTTGAACCATATATTTTATATTTTTCCTTTCTGAGCTTGCTATGCTTATTCAAAACGCTCCTCATGAGACTTAACCAGAGAACAAAGTCTATGATGGACGTTTCTGAGATTTCCTTTGTCAATGCAATTAATCTGAGTCTCTTCACTTTAGCAGACTCTTCAGACAAGGGCAAAAAGCATCTATGTTCTTCACCAAAATACTACAAAAACAATCTCTAGGCCACATACTCAAATTCTCCACTGAAACTTCTTGGGCCAGGTCTGCACAGTTCAAATTACTATCAGTAACAAAGTCTTCCATATTCCTACTAGGGTTGCCCATTAAGCCCCATTTAAAGCATTCCACTGCTTTCTAAATCCAAAGTCCCAAAATCCACATTATTCTGAACAAAAGCATGGTTAGGCCTATCACTTCAATACCCCACTTCTGGTACCAACTTCTGTCTTAGGGTTTTACTGCTGTTAACAGACACCATGACCAAGGCAACTCTTTTTTTTTTTTTTTTTGAGACAGGGTTTCTCTGAGTAGCTCTGGCTGTCCTGGAACTCACTCTGTAGACCAGGCTGGCCTCGAACTCAGAAATCCACCTGCCTCTGCCTCCCAAGTGCTGGGATTAAAGGTGTGTGCCACACTGCCCGGCCCAAGGCAACTCTTATAAGAACAACATTGAATAGGGGCTGGCTTACAGGTTCAGAGGTTCAGTCCATTATCATCAAGGCAGGAACATGGCAGCATCCAGACAGGCATGGTGCAGAAGAAGCTGAGAGTTCTACATCTTCATCTGAAGGCTACTAGCAGAATTCTAACTTCCAGACAGCTAGGATAAGGGTCTTAAAGCCCACACCTGTAGTGACACACCTACTCCAACAGGGCCACACCTTCTAATAGTGCCACTCCCTGGGCGGAGCATATACAAACCATCACAGAAACTTATTCTTTTTGCTTTTTACAAGTGGACCATTTACTTCTTTCCTTCCTTTCATATGAACATGTGTGTGTCTGCTTGTGTGTTTGTGTATGTGTGTATTATGTGTGTGTATGTATGTATATGTATGTGTGTGTGCATGTGTATGCATGTGCAGGTGCACAAATGGATGTCAGAGGACAACTTGAAGTCAGTTCTCATCTCCTACCTTCCTGTGGTAGGGTCTCTCTTGTTGCTCTGGTGGACTGAATACTCTAGGCTATCTGGCTCAAGTGCTTCTGGTCAGTTCTCCTATCTCCAACTCCCATCTGTAGGAGTAATAGGATCACAGAATCACACTACTCACTGGCTTTTATATGTGGGTTCCTGGGACAGAACTCAGATGGTCAGGGTTCTGTGCCTAGTACCTTTATATGCTCAGCCATCTCTCTGGCCATTTATTTTATTTTTTTTATTTTATTTTATTTTATTTTATTTAGAGAGGATCTCACTAAGTAGTCTTAGATGTTTTGGAACTCACTCTGTAGACCAGACTGGCATCAGACTCACCCAGATCTTTCTGCCCTTGCCTCTTGAGTGCTGGGATTAAAAGCATGTGCCACCACATCTGACAAATTTACTATGAGACAGGGATTCCCTTGATAGTTCAGGCTAGCCTTAAACTCACACTTCCTTCCTTCACCTTCCAAGTGCTGGGATTCAGATGCAAATCACAACTTTAAGTGAAAGAATCCTTAAAGATAGAAAGATAGGATCCTCCAACTTTTAGATCCTCCTACTTCTGCCTTTCAGTGCTGAGATTATCAGTGTTGGGCCTAGCTCCAGGCCCAGTTCTTTTTCTTAGGTGTGTGAATATGTGTGTGTGTGTGTGTGTGTGCATGTTTGTGCCTGCACATATAGAGGCCAGAGTTTGAAGTCTAATGTCATCTTTTAATAATCTCTACCTTTCTTTCTGAGACAGAGTTTGTCACAGAGCCTGAAGGAGCTTGTCTTTTCTGCTAGACTGGCTGGCCAGCAAGTCCTCGGAACTTGCTTATCTCTGTGTCCCCAGCACCGAGGTTATAGTTGTGTGTTTTGACTAGGGTCCTGGGGATCCAAATTCAGGTCTTTTATCCACCAAGCCACCTCCCCAGCTGTGAGGTCAAGATATAGCTCACTTTTTCTTTCTTTCCTTCTTTCTTTCTTCCTTCCTTTCTTCCTTCCTTCCTTCCTTCCTTCCTTTCTTTTTATTTATTTATGATAAAGTTTTGTGTAGCCCAGGCTAAGCTTGAACTCAATATGTAGCCCAGGATCAACTTAAAGTCATCATTACCCTGCCTGCAACTTCCAAGTCCTTTGGATTATAGTTATGCTGTACCATACCTGGCTAAGACTCAGTTCTAAGGTCATTAACAGTTTAAGTGTGGTGGTGCCTGTCTTTAATCTCAGCACTTGGTAGGCAGAGGCAGGTAGATCTTTGTGAGTTTGAGGCCAGTCTGGTCTACAAAGCAAGTCCAGGGCAGCCAGGGCTATTAAGCGGAGAAACCACGTCTCAAAAAAAACCAACCAACCAAATAAACAACAAACAAACAAATAAAACAAGCACCTATGGTCCCAATGTGGTGGCATATCTCTTTAACCCCAGCACTTGTGAGATAGAGGCCTGCCTTTACTCCTCAGCCTGGTCTTCATGGTAATTTCAGGACAGCTAGAGCTATACTGTGAGACCCTGTCTCAAAAGAAAAGAAAGCAAAATAAAAGTAGCATAGGTTGGCAACATGATGTTCATTAAGTGTTAGGTTTCTTACTCTTCCTGGGAAGACATGGACCAACCTGGACTTGAGCTCCATTCTCTAAATTCTTCACATAAAAGATGCCTTCCTGGCTTGCCCCTTCTCTGCTACTCTGGGGAAAGACTTATTTCTGAAGTCTCCGTGGTCCACCTGCCTCTTGTTCTTTTCCTCTTTCATCTCCCCAGCAAATCTGTCTCCCAAATCGCTTGGCCTTTACATTTTTCACAGGTTGCTCTGCTCTGGTTCTCATTTCTGTTCCCACTCGCACTTCTCGCTGCTGGGAAAAGGCCTCTGTGTGACGTGACCTCTTTAGGCTACTGTCCCATTTTTCCTTCCCTTTCTTGCCAAATTCTGTGTGCTTCCATGTATTCGTGACTCACTCTTGGATTATTCCTCTGCCATCTGGCTCTTCCCAACCCCCACTCCCATGGCTCTGTTTGTGGTCATCTATCTCCAGATCTGTAGGGTTTTTTTTCTTCTTCTTCTTTTCTTCCTGTTTTGTTTTATTTTTGAGATAAGGTCTGATGCCTCCTGCCTCCTGGCTTTTTTCTTTTCTCTTTTTGATGAGTACTGGAGAATCCAAACGTAGGCACTCATATTTGAGAAGCAAGCTCTTTAACCCACTGAGCCATCTTCCAGGCTCCAGCATCCCCCTTTTTAAAAAAGATTTATTTTATTTTAATTGATGAGTGTGTGGTATTAGAGAGATAGCTCAACAATTAAGAACATTCTTTCTTGCAGAAGATCCAGCTTTGATTCTCAACACTCACATGGTGACTCAACTATCCATAACTCCAGTTCCAGGGGACCTGTTACCCTCTTCAGATACCAAACACCCATGTGATTGCATAGACACACATGTTAGCAAAACACATAAGCTCATGAAATAAACTATATATCTTTAAAATAATGAGGGAGACTCTTTTTTTTTTTTTTTTTCTTAAGAAGAAGCTTTTAGGTATGGGCACATGAATGCAGGTGCCTGCTGAGGCAATGAATTCCTTAGAATCCTTGGATTCCTTGGGCATTTCAGGCAATTGTGAGCCACCAAATGTTGTATGACAAAAATTTTCCTAGGGAAACACCATTCACATGTCTACTCACCACAGACAGGGAACCTACAACAGACCAACGTACAGATGACACCAAAGTCCAACAACGAGTGTTATGGGAGTTACTTACAGGAATATAGGTGAGGGGTTACTTACAGGAGCAGGAATGATTCAAAGATAGTTGCATCACCAAAGCCCACCCCAACATGGGTGACAGCTCACAAAAGCTGGGGACCTGGTGCACACTGCACAGCTTGTAGGCAACTCAACAAGTTAGAAAGAGTCTCCTTTCCAGGTGCCTCAGTGGGTCTAGTCCTCTTTCAGACAGCTGGACTACTCTGAGGCCTTTCTTTGGAGCCTTTTCCCCTCTTGTCTGAGAGAACTCTCAGCTTTTATTGCTTACACTGGTAGAGAAGGGGCCACAAGAATCTAATCTGTTTCAGGTACTTTCTGAAGCTTGTGAGTTGTTTACCTTCCTGCTTACAGGGTGTCTTTGTCACTCTTTGCTGTGAAGAGGTACCATGACAAAAATAGCTTGGGAAGGAAATGGTTTATAATTCCATATTACTGTTTATTGAAGGAAGTCAGGACAGGAGCTCAATCAAGGTAGAAAC
Source organism: Rhynchomys soricoides (assembly GCA_019843965.1). Classification (NCBI taxonomy): domain Eukaryota; kingdom Metazoa; phylum Chordata; class Mammalia; order Rodentia; family Muridae; genus Rhynchomys; species Rhynchomys soricoides. The sequence continues at coordinate 7,763,591 of JADRCH010000088.1, forward strand.
CTGGAGCTGATGCAGAGGCCATGGAGGAATGCTGCTTACTGGCTTGCTTCTTATGGCCTGCTCAGTCTGCTTTCTTATATAATCCAGGACCACCAGCCCAAGGATAACACCACTCTCAATAGACTGGGCCCTCCCACATTAATCATAATTAAGAAAAATATAGGTTTGCTTATAGCCTGATATTATGGACGAATATTCTCAATTGAGTCTCCCTCCTCTCTGGTAATGATAGCTTGGGTCAAGTTAACATAAAATAATCCATGGCAAGAAGCTTCCCTTCAGGATGTAATGTTTCCATTTCTTAGGACACTGTTATACAACACCGGATGAGGGTTCTGGAATCCATCTTGGTTAGGTCTTCTACAACAGTAGTACATGTTCCAGCCCTCCTGCCCTCTAGCCTTCCTGTTTTTGAGACAGCATCTCATCTGACATATCCCAGCTGGCCTAGAATTCCCAGTCTTCCTGTTTCTGCTTCTGGAATGCTGGAATTACAGATGCTTATTGTCATACCTGTCCAAAGAACTTTACTTGATTTCTGATATTTTTTTTAAAGGCAGGGTTTCACTATGTAGAGAAGGATATCCAGGGGTTCACAGAGATCAGCACACCTCTGACTCCTGGGTGCTGGGATTAAATACCTGTTCCATAACACCTGGCTGATTTCTGATCTTTTCACCTATTGCCTAATAGTCTTGTAGCCTATTCTCTGCTGAGAATTTTTTTGCCTATGGCATTCCATGCTCCATTGCTTTCTTGATATCATCTCTGATGTGGTGTGGAGGAAGACTGATGAACAGCTTTTTGCTCTGTCTCTAGACTCTAATACAAGCAGTGTATTTAACCACTGAGCAATCTCTCCAGCCTCGAATGCATATTTCTTTATAGCATTTACTATGAACTGTAATTTTATTTATTTCCATCCACTTCATTCCTTGATTGGCTAAGACAAAACTTACTGTTTTTCTTCTTTAGACTTCACCATGTGATGATACATCTTTGTTCTCTAGGGTTCAAAGGAAATTTCATAAAAACATTTGAATCCTTTACTCTCTCCTAAATCCTGTATTCACTATTCTTCAAATTCTCAAGTCTTCCTGGTTCTTGTGCTCAGACTTTAGGACTGTGCCTTTAATACTCAATACACATTTATTAATATTATAAAATTTTTGAAGGGGTGGTAGTTTGAATAAGAATGGCCTTCATAAGCTTGTTATTTGAATGCTTAGTTGCCAGGGGTTGGCACTAATTGAAAGGATTAGAAAGGTGAGTAAGGTGTGGCCTTGTTGGAAGAAGTGTATAATTGAGAGTGGGCACTGAGGTTTTAAAAGCCCATGCTAGGCCCAGGCTCACTGTCTCTCTGCCTACAGATCAGGATGTAGCTCTCAGCTTCTGCTCCGGCACCTGCCTGTTCCCGTGTTCCCTGTCATGATGGTATGGACTATATCTCTGAAACTGTAAGCAAGCCCCTTAATTAAATGCTTTTTTTTTTTTTTTTTTTTTGGTAAGAGTTGCCTTGATCACAGCATCTCTTCACAGTAATAGACAGAAGTTGGTACCAGGAGTGGGGTTATTGTTCCAGGAGACCTGGCCATGCTGTTTGTTTGAGGAATATGGAAGAGTTTGAGATGTAGAACTAAAAAGAGGTCAAAAGCTCGCTTGATGAGCCAACCTAGTAGGAGCAAGGACTATTGAGAACAATGTGGGCCAAGGCTATTAATCCAAAACTCTTCAGTTTAGCTTCAGGCAGATTTTTAGAACTAGGACAAAAGCAGTCACATTCTTTGCTTAGAGACTATTCTTACAATATTTTGGCAGAGGAGATTTCAAGGCAGCCTTGAATCTCTACTAGTGACTGTGTCATGTGGTTTTTAGTGGTCACTTTTATACAGATGTACAATGAAAAAGAACAAATGGAACAAGGAAAATCATAAAAATGCACAGCTTGAGGAGAAAAGGAGCACCAGGAAGTGTAATAGAGCTAAGTCCAGGGCTCAAAGAAATAAAAAGCTTAAAGAAAAGACAGATCCTAGATGGAATAAGGGGAATGGTAACTTCAGGGCAAGACCCCACCCAGCTAAGTTTCCAACTTGTAAAAAGGAACTAGAGACAAGTTCAAGCACTGAAAGAAGTCATCAACAACAGAAAGCTGATGTAATTGTAATTGAACAAGGAGGCCACATTACAGCCACAGCAAGCAGCAGAACTTCTCAGCTTCAGCAAATCCTGCCTGTGTGCGCCATCACGACCAACTGAACTTCTCAGCTTCAATCATATGGTTCTGGCTCTAGGGTCAAGGATATAGGAAAGTGGTTGTGGAATATCGCCTCTGGCTAAGAAAAGCTGTTGAGGCCAGGAGTGTCTCTGCATGAAGGAAGACTACAGAGACTATTGTGTGAAACTCTGAAGGTAAAACCTTGGATTGCCTCAGAGACCCCAAGATGTTGGAGATGCCAGAGTTGAGGTATACCTTCCAAGGAGAGCTGCTGACAGGGACTGGGACCAGCCAAAGAGGAGATGTGAGCTGCAGTCAACAAATCTGAAAGGAGTTGGCGATCTGAAGAACACTTTGACATCAGATGTAGAGATGCAGAGCTTTGGGAATGGTAATGTATATTCTGTGACATGATATGTTGGAAGTATATGATAACGTTTTTTGATTTTGATTTTAGAGGGGTGTGTGCAGTTAAGAGATTGCCTTGAGTCTCAGAAGTGACTCTGGACTTTTTAGACTTTTAGCCATGTTGAAACTGTGAAAGACTATGGGGACTTTTGAAGTTGAACTAAATGCATATTTTTACCATTATGGTATGGCTATGAGCTTATGGGGGCCAGGGAGTAGAATGTGGTAGTTTTAATTAGAATGGCTCCCATGGGCTCATTATTTGAATGCTTAGTCATCAGGGAGTGGTACTATTTGAAAGGATTAGAAGGATTAGGAGGTGTGGCCTTGGAGGAATTGTGTCACTGGGGGTGGGCCTTAAGATTTCAAAAGCCATTGCCATGTCCAGGCCCTCTCTCTGAATGTGGATCAGGATGTAGTTTTCAGCTACTGCTCCAGCACCTGCCTGAATGCTGCTGTCTTCCCCTTCATGATGATATGGACTAAGCCTCTGAAACTGTTAGCAAGCTCCCAATTAAACGCTTCCTTTCATAAGAGTGGCTAGGTCACGGTGTCTCGTCTCAGCAATAGAACAATGACCAAAACAGGGGGTCAGTGTTACTTGGGCATGCTAGGCAAGTACCACTGAGCTACATCTTCAGGTCCATAACTTGTTTCTGATAATGTATAATTTTTTCAGATATTTGCAAAGGGGGAAGTGGTTACAGTCTTGAGTTTGTAAACCTTCAGAGACTACCAAAGGAGTGGAAGAGAGACAATAGGAGAGAAGCAGAGAGCAGAAGACAGCAGTGGACCTAGATCTAAGATAGGCCCTATTCCAGTATACAGGTGAATACTTACCAGCAAAGTAGCGAGACAAGTCAAAGAGTCTGATTAATTCATCGCAACCCATTCTCTGTTTACTGAGAATCTACTCTCTGCCCAGCGCTTGATAGAGGTAAGAAGATGAATCAGAAGTTGTTTCTTTCCTGAAGGAAGTCAATGAAAAAGAGAAACATGTAAACAATAACTTACAAAACAATATGTGTTAAGTATTATAATAAGAGCACTCACAAAGTGTTCTTGGAGTCAGAGGAGATGGTGACTAAGACTCAGCACAGAGGTGGGTAGAGGTAGATGCCATGATGACTGGGATTTAGCAGCTTGAGATGGTGACAGGCTGGAAAGACAGCACAGCCTTGTGGAGCCTGAGCCCTTGTGAAATAGCAAATCATTTTGCTTAGTTTTAATGGGAAGCAGAGGATATTTTGGGAATGCAGACTGGTGATGTCCTGTAAAGAGTATCAGTTATAGAGCCTAGACTTCATTTTCTACCTAATAGGTTGTCATCAAGATTTTTTGTTTGTTTGTTTTTAATAGAGGACCTATGACTAGCTTGCCTAGAGATCCTTAACCCAGTCTAGCCAGTATTACCACCAACAGCAGTCAAGAAGACCATATCTCTCAGAAGGCACAAGAATCTAATCATGACCCGAGGTTCAAGCTCATAGTTTCTCATCCTGAGTAAGAACTTAATATGTTCCAGGAAGATGAGAAATGTTAAAAACCTCTGCCAAGCTCTGGTTTGCTTCAGAGGACTTCCCAGAATGGAAGAAGCGAAACACCAGCAATGTCATGTTCCTGCAGAATCAGGAAAAAGGAATTATCTGCATCTCATGAGGAGGGACAAGACCCTGAAGATACACAACAACCACTATGTCACACCCATGATGGAGCTGAAGTCAAATGATGGCAGGAACCGAATCTGGGTGTGGAATGCCCACACTGACCTTGTTGATGAGTGCCTCAAGTCCCAACTGCACAGAAGTTCAAAATAAAGTTGTACAATTTATATACATCATATAAACTTAAGTCTTCAGAGTTTAGATATGGCAGACATTCTAATAAGTGATCAAAAAGCAGACCACTTCGTTCCCTCTGAAAGTCCCTTTGTTCCTTTCTAGGACTAATCTGGGCTCTTACCCAATGCCACTATCAATATCTATTATCGTGTTTTAGTAATCTATTGATATATAAAAGTTCCAGTTTGGAGATATGGCTCAGTTGGTAGGGTGCTTGCCTAGAATACATGAAGCCCTGGGTTTGAATCTCAGGGCTGAATAAATCAGACATGGTGGCTCATAACTGTAATCTTAGCAGCTGGGAAGTAGAAGCAGGAGGATCGCGCACACACACATACACACACACACACACACACACACACACAACCTAAAACTGATACAGCAACACTTCTGCTGGCTGTTTTCTTTTCTTTATTTATTTTGAGATAAGTTCTGAGAAGGTTAGGCTGATTCCATGACAGGCTTAAAATTGACAGTAAAGGAGAAGGCCTAAATCTGTTTCCAAGAATTGGGCAATTCCAGGCAAGTCCAGGCCTCAGAAGCTGCCCCACCACCTGACTTAGGCAAGGACAATGGGTCAGGAGCGGTTTCCAGACTTCCTCAGCCACTGTTTCCAGCCCCCTTGCCCAGGTAAGGGAATGTCCCTAGAGATAGAGTAGGATAAGGGTCACCTATTGCAGAATGACCAGATGTGCCTTACATCAGGCCTTTGAGCTCACTTGGGTGTCTTTCTATTCTGGAAACAGGAGGCCCTAGCATGCAGGACTTCTGCAGAATAAAACACTTTATGTTTAAATACGATTTGAGTCTGGGGTGTCATTCTTCAGTGAATCACGGGCCCTAACAGTTCTTATTATGTAGCTCCATCTTCCAATAATGTCTGCATTAGCCTTTCAAATATCATAGGTTTTTGCCACTATGCTAAGCAATTTCTATTACATTCTTTTGGTCAAAACCATCACAAACTTAGTAAAACTTCAACATGTTAACAAGCTAAAGTCATAGTTAGATGGGCAAGTATTATGTGCATGTGTTGGAAGTGGGAGGTTGGGGAAATGGAGGTACACATGCCTACGGAGGACAGAGGTTAATATTGGGTGTCTTTTCCCCCAGACTATGTCTGAAGTAGCCCCAGCTAGACTAGAACTCACTATGTAGACCAGGTTGACCTTGGACTCAGAAATCTACCTGCTACTACCTTTCAAGTCCTGGGATTAAAGGCAGGTACCACCACATGTAGTGATTATGTGTGTGGAGTTGGTATGTGCATGTATGGTTGTTCTTTGAGGTCAGAAGTGTCTGATTCCTGTTGGGCTGGAATTAAAGGCAGTGTGAGTTGCCCAACATTGGTTCTGTGAACTGAACTTGAGTCTTGGAGAGGACAGTCAACACTATTAACTGTTGAACAGTCTCTTTAGCCCCTAGCCCTTAAAAGAAAACCTTAACAATAAAAAATATATTTTATAAACTGGGTGGTGGTAGTACATGCCTTTAATCCCAGCATTTGGAAAATAGAGGCAGGTGGATCTCTGTTGGGGATGGTTTTGTGCATTGTGTATTTAGATGCTGATTAGCAGAGATCTGGTTGCATCTGGACACTGGCATTGTCAAGTATTTTCTGTCTCAAAGTTATGTAAAAGTTGTTTTCCACCACTTCTGATTGGTTAATAAATAGCTGGTCAGCAAATACCTGGGCAGGGGAGAAAAAGGTGGGACTTCCAACTTCTGTGAAAGGGTCTCTGGTGGAGACCAGAAAGAGTTTGCCAGGAAGGAGTCACGGAGGACTAATCAGGTTAGATTAGGATTAGAATAGATAAGAACCCTGCCAGCTATCGTGCAAGATGCTCATTAATAAAAATACCAGGTCTCCATTTTATTATTTCAGATCAAGGATGGGCCTAGAAAAGCCCTGAACATTTATTTACATTTAGTGCATAAAGTGGGGCACAGAATCCAAGCTTAAACAAAAGGTTCAGGTATTAAAGAAGTTCCGAGTGATTTCCTAGTTGCTTGGGAACAGGAAGTTGCGAGAAGCTGAGTGTTCTCATAAGACTAAAGTCAGTCAAAGTCTAGTAAGACTAAAGTAAGTCTCCTAAGTTGCAAACTGGCAATGGTGGCACATGCACCCAGTAATCAGAAGGTGGAGGTAGAAAGTTCAGAGACTCCTCCAATTACATAGCAATTCAAGACCAGACTAGGATGTATAAGACCCTGTCTCAAGCAAGCAAACAAGCAAACAGAAGTCAGACAGACACTCAGCTGTGTGTGACAAAACTTGGGGAGATGGAGCACAAGTGAGAGGAAACCTCAGACTGAAGTCATGAGACTTTGGAGTAAAGTCAATAAAGGAAGGAGAGAGAAAACTAAATGAGAGGAGAAGTGAAAGGAGAAAACCAGAGATTAATATTTAAAAAAATATTAGAAGTATTAGAGTAAAAAAATAAAATAATTCCATGTTAAAAAATGGAGAACCTGTAGAAGAGGGCACTCGGACCCTACATAACCCTGTTCCAGTTATCAAACACAAATAGTTATATGTTCAATAATAATTATAATTTTATATATTCTTTTTAAGAGAGATCAGAATTAAGCAGACTTAGAGAAACAGAAGACTAAAAAAATAAATGCTAAATTGGAGACCAGAGAATAGAGATTCAAGGATTCTTTAAATCAGAATAGACAATCTTCAGAAGAATCCAATCTGGAGCATACAATGACAGCAAAACATAGTTCCAGATGAGAAAAATCCACACAGGCTTGAGGAATTAGAATGGCAGCCCACAGAGATGTGATATAGTGCGTTAATTATGCTACCTTAGAGCAATGTCATACAATAGATTATGTATTTCATTTTGTAGAGTTTGTAGACTTAAGATATGTACATATGTTAATACATCATACAACTGATACTTACTCAAGACTTTAATATGTTCCTGCTTTGAGTTCAGAAAGACTGATTCTAAGTTTGCACATTTATTAGAGGTAATAACAATCTTGGACATACCTTTACAGATAGAAGCTGATGATGCTTCAATATATGTACCCACTAAAATACAGCAGTATTTTAGACATTATGGCATAAAACATGTTACTGGCATGTCTTACAATCCTACAGGACAAGCGATTGTAGAGAGAAAGATCTAACAGGACTTTAAAGAAAATGCTTATAGAACAGAAAGGGATCCACCATCTCCCAGGGATAGATTAAATAATGCTTACTTGACTTTAAAGTTTTTAGATGTCAATCAGACAGATAACAGCTGCTGACATACACTGAATTTTAGAAAAGACTGCTGAATTAAATCAGTCTATACATGTGTTAACTTCAGAATTGAAGGCAGGAAATGTGTTAGGGCAGAGGTTTTGTCTTTGTTTCAGCAGGAGAAGAAAGTCTATGGATTCCATCAAAATTAATAAAGATTGGGTTTGACCAGGGAGAGCTCCTGAAAATCTTAGCAGCAGACATGAAAGAAAAAACCCAGAAGAACAACCAAACAGGTAACGTGAGTGCTAATCTCTGTGTGGGGGAACAGCTCTGAGACTGGCTGAGACCTGAAGTCTCTTCACCTAATCAGGACTTCAGCCAAGCATAGGCAAAAGATCTTGTTGGCTACAGAGTCCTCAGGACTTTTATGCCATTGTTTCAAATGGCATGGATGAAAATTTATATTACAGGTTGGTTATATAGTCAAAACTAACTTAAAAAAAAAAAAAGACAGATACCTTACCTGCTCAAACAAAGAACAGAGAATCATCTATCTAATCTGTGCACACTGTATACTCCATGGATGGGTTAGTACAAAAAGTATATTACCTTTAAAAGTTTATATGTTCTCAGAGCAAAACAACTAGACATCAATAAAGTTAGTGCAGCCATGACAAGATTCGCCCTTGAGGATGCTGAGAAAGATGCTGAGATATATTTATTTCACCATCCTACCTGATCCAAGCTTAGACTGCCTCAATAGCTATTTCCTCAAAACTTGCTTCCAGGACAGCTTCAAAGCAGCTAGCCCCATCTGGTCCAGCCTCTCAGACTGTTCCAGTCAGGACTTCAGTGAAGCCCTGCACTTCCACATCACACAGAGACTAGACAACAAATGTTACAGCTAACTTTGTTAAGTCTGGCCAATATCCCAGTCTCCTGTGGGCCGTCCACCCCAGATAGCAGGAACCAATTAAAAGAGAATGATGCCTCAGTCCCAAAAAGTGGGGTGGGTATTTCTTTCATTGGGTGATGGATTTTTGTTTTCTTTTGAGAAGAGTTAACCAACCCCTCTCTTTGTAGTTAATCAATCAAACTTATTGGTCATGTTAGATACTAGTTTAGTTAATTACAAATATATGCTTCCTAGAATAAACAGATAGTAAAAAGCTAGATGGGGCTGGAGAGATAGCTCAGCAGTTAAGAACACTGACTGCTCTTCCAGAGGTTCTGAGTTCAATTCCCAGCAATCACATGGTGGTTCACAATCATCTGTGATGGGATCTGATGCCCTCTTCTGGTGTGTCTGAAGACAGCTACAGTGTATTCATATACATAAAATAAATAAATCTTTTAAAAGAAGTATAGAGCTAGAAACAAGCAATCCAGTAATCTAGATATATTATATATAGATAGATGGTCTTCAAAAACCTCAGAGATTTATAGAATATGGCATTTTAAAATGTTTTATTAAGGGGGCTGGAGAGGTGGCTCAGTGGTTAAGAGCACTGGCTGCTCTTCCAGAGGTCCTGAGTTCAATTCTTAGCAACTACACAGTAGCTCACAACCATCTGTAATAGGATCTGATGCCCTCTTCTGGCCTGTAGGCATACATGCAGGCAGAATGCTATCTACATAATAAATAAATAAATAAATATATCTTTTAAAAGGTTTAATTAATAAAGGCTTTTTTTGACAGTGAGATATGTCAGCTCCTGGTAGCACCACCATACTACTTCAAAGAAGATGATGGGCATCGAAGAACCTTCTCATGGAACTTCCTTCAAATGTGGCATGCTAGCTACTGGGCAAGAAGCTGCCCTTGCCTCAACTGCTGACAGCGTGTCTTTAGGAACTCTATGCCCCTAATCAGCAGGAGGTAGTCTAGCAATAATGTCGTCCCCTTTCCAACTCTTGCTTCATTCAGGGGTCTCTTTCCTTTCCTCTCTTTTTTCTTTCTTACCTAGTGTTAGACTTTGAAAGGTTGGAATAAAAAGGGTGGAAGAAGGAAGAACCCAGCAAGTAGCTAAGACTAGCTACAGTTTGGCATCTTTCTGTTGGTTTTTAGTGCTATGAGTCAAGCCTAGGGTGTCACCATTCACCCACACTAGGAAAACACCCTGCTGCTGAGCTGTACCCAACTTCTATTTAGTGTTTGGAGATAAAATAGAGGTCAGACTCTCCTAGTGATGGTCCCTTCCCTTGGAATGCGGACTGAAGCCCTGAGAATGAGAAAAGGAACAGGAGTAAAGCAAGGTAGACTTACTGATGGCAACAGCCCATTAAAACAGAGTCTATAGACCTTAAGATTCATAAGAAATTACCCACTATTTTATGGAGCATTCTATCCTCTTAGAAGCCGAGCATGGGCGTTTCAGTTGTCCCAAATCCTAGTCAGCACTTGTCAGTCCTTTTTAATTTTAGATATTCTGGAGGATGTGAAGTGGTATTTCATTGTGGTTTTGTCTTCCTCTGACAATTAGTAGCGTTATGAATGTGTTCATGTGATCAGCAGCCATCTGTATGACTTTTTAAAAAAGGCACCAGTTCAGATCTTTTGCTTATGTAAAAACTACTGGGGCTGGAAGTATGGCTCGATTGGTGGAATGCTTGCCTAGCACATGGAGTCCTGGGTTAGATCCCTGGCAACCAGATGTGATGTCAGAATCCCGGGGCTCAGAAGATGGGAGTACGGGAGTGATAAGTCCAAGGTCATTCTTAGCTACATATTGAATTTCAGGCCAATCCAAACTACACAAGACTTTATTGTCCCTTTAAAATAAAAAAATGGGACTTGATTTGTTATTATTCATAGAGGGTTTAAAAATATATTTGGATTTTATCTTTTGCTAGATATATGTGCTGTGAATTCATATTAGTGAGCCAGAAGATTCATTATTATTTGTAGTATGTATTATGCACATATGTATGTGTGTGTGTGTGTATATATATATATATGAATGACAGGGATTTATACTATAGGCCAGACTTAACTCACTAGCCTTAGACTTATAGCAGTTCTTAACCTCTTTTTTAAAAAATTTTTTATTTTTATTTTTTGGTTTTTCGAGACAGGGAGTCCTTAACCTCTTAAATCTTGGGAGTACTGATGTGTAATACCGTGCCCAGCTTTCACTCTTATTGAGATATTTATTATTTATAACTTTATCTATAAATTCAGTGAAATTCCAATAGTAGCACTAGAGTTTTTCATAGACTTTGACAAGCCAATTTTACAGTTTAAATGAAAATACAAGGAAAGCTAAGAACGTCGATGTGTGCCTGTAATTCCCAGCAATTAGGGAATTCTCAGCAAGAGGATTAGGAGTATAAGGCCAGCTGGGCAGTGGTGGCGCACACCTTTGATCCCAGCACTTGGGAGGCAGAGACAGGCGGATTTCTGAGTTCGAAGCCAGCCTGGTCTACAGAGTGAGTTCCAGGACAGCCAGGGCTATACAGAGAAACTCTGTCTCGGAAAAAAAAAAAAAAAAGGATTATAAGGCCAGCCTGGGCTAAGGCCAGCCTGGACTACACAGCAAGCTTGAGGCCCATCTACAATGACATCTGTTTGGAAAAACAAAAAAGAAACGTTTCCTAAATTGGACTTAATAAACTTTTGTTTTGTTTTTCTAAGACAGGGTTTCTCTGTCCTAGAATTTGCTTTGTAGACAAGGCTGACCCCAAACTCAGAGATCCACCTGCCTCTGCCTTTGAAGGCATGAACCACCACGCCTCACTTTTTTTTTTTTTTTTAATGGCAGGATATCACTATGTATCCCAGGTTGACTTGGAATTCATTATGCTGACTAGAAGTCTTAGTCACATTCATATTGCTGTAATAAAACACCAAGATCAAAGTAACTTTAAAAAGGAACAGTTTAATTGAACTACAGTTCCAGAGTGCTGGAGTCTTTGATGATGGAGCATGGATGCAGGCAGCTGGAACAACAATTGAAAATTCACATCTTACTGAACAAGCTGGAGTGTCAGGGGTTTATGGCTGAGAAGAGACACCATGACCATAGCAACTCTTATAAAGAAAAGCATTTAATTGGGGCTTGCTTACACATTTAGTCCATTATTATCATGGTGGCACAAAGGCAGACACATTGCTGGAGAGGAAGCAAGAGTTCAGTATCTGGACCCATAGGCAGCAGAGAGACATTGGGCCTGGCTTGAACATTTGACACCTTAAAGCTCATAGCCAATGGCACACTTCCTTCAACACCTCCCTTTGAGAGTGCCACTTCCCTTGAGCCTATAGGGTCTATTTTCATTCTATTCCACCAGGAGGAAGACAGAGTTGACTAGGAATGGTGGAAGGCTTTTGCAACCTCATGCCTACCCCCAGTGACATTACCTCCAACAGTGCTATACTTGATAATCCTTCCCAAACAGATACCAGTTAGGGACCAAATATTAAAATATATGAACCTATGGGGGCCATTTTCATTGAAACCACTACACCAGGATGGCCTCAAATTAGTCAATGTCTTTGGCTGGTTGGTGGTGGCAGTACATGCCTTTAATCCTAGTACTCAGGAGGATCTCTGTGAGTTTGAGGCCAACCTGGTCTACAGAATGAGTTCCAGGACAGCATAGCCAGGGCTATCTGGAGAAATATTGCCTCAAACCCCACCACCACAACCACCTCCACACAAATCCAAAACAACAAAAAATCCAAACCCAAAAAATCCACCAAAACTCAAAAACAACAACAACAACAACAACAACCAATCAACCAAACCAAAAAAAAAAAAAAAACCTCATCAATGTTTTTGAAGACTTACTTATTTTATGCGAATATGTGTACACTCAAGTGTGCATGTGTGATTATATGCTTGCAGGTGCCTGGGGAGGACAGGAGAGGGCATTGGATTCCCTGGAACTAGAGCTACTCCATGTGGTGCTGGGAACCAAACCCAGGTCCTGGCAAGAGTGGCAAGTGTTTCCTCAGCCTTACTCAATGTTTTGCTCTTTTTGTTTGTTTGTTTGTTTGCTAAGATCTTGATCTATAGTCCTAGCTGGTAACTGGTGGCTTTCTGAGGACTGGGACTAGAGTTGTGTTCCTGCATGATCAAGTGTACAGGTCAATTTAAAAATATTGTGTGTTAGTGTGTGTGTGTACATGTTCTCATGAAGGTCAGAAGAAAACTTGGGAGCGCTTTCTTTTCTCTCATCTTGAGTTCCTGGGATGAACTCAGGTCATCAGACTTGTGTAGCAAGCTCTTTTACCTACTGAGCCATCTTGCTGACCCTAGATCAATCTTTTTAAAGGAGAATTTTATTTTGTTTGTTTTTGCTATTATTTGAGACAGGATCTACTGTGCAGTCTCAGTTGGCCTAGAACTCACTGTGTAGACCAGGCTAGCCTCAAACTCATAGAATGACCTACCTCTGTATTCCAAGAACTGGAATTAAAGTGTGTGTCACGATGCCTAGCTGGTAACTCATTTCTCTCTTTCTTAAAAATAAAGACTTTATTTGTTTGTTTGTATGTATGTACATATGTATAGTTATGTGTGTGTTTCTGCACTTGAGTACAAAGCCTGTGGAGGACAGGAGAGGACATCAGATTCCTTAGAGCCAGAATTACAGGAGGTGGTTAGCTGCCTGATGTGCTGGGAACCAACCTCAGGCCCTTCGGAAAAACAGCAAGTTTTCTTAGTGAGCTTTTATTTCTAGCCCACTGACTCGTTCCTTTTGTCTCTACATGTTTCCTTTGTATAGATGCAATATTCTTTATTTGTCCTCCTATTGAGAGACCTTACTTGCTTCTGGTTTTTGGCAATTATAAATAAGCTTTCACAAACATCTGTAAGCAGAATTTTGTGTGGATATAAGTTTTCAGCTTATGTAGGTAATTACCTAAGAATATCATTCCAGTGGTCATGAGTTCAGTTCCCAGAAACCACATGGTGGCTCACAACTATCTGTCATGAGATCTGATGCCCTCTTCTGGTGTGTCTGAAGACACCTACAGTGTACTCGTATATATAAGATAAATAAATAATTACAAAAAAACTTTAAAAAAAAAAGATTATCATTGCTGGACTATATGGTAGGAATATGTTTAGCCTTCTAAGAAACTGCATAACATTCAAATGGACTGCATTCCTATCAGTAATGGATGAAATTTCGTGTTTTTCCACATCCTCACCAGCATTTGGTATTTTGGATTTTAGACATTCTTCTCAAGGGATTTGTTATCTAATAAAAACTGTGATAAAACACATATAAAATTACTGTTTCACCACTTTAGGTATAGTTTGGTGGGATTCGATACATTCATGATGTGGTCATTCCTCCCGGGAGCTCCTAGCACTCTCTGGCATTCTCTTTCCTTTTTCTTTCATAAATCTGTTTACTCTGTTTAGAAAAAAAAAAAAAGACAACAAACAAAAGTACATTCATAATGTGTGAGAATCATCCACATCCTGTTCTAGAACTCTTTCTACAGAAATACAACAATAATATTTGTTTAACAAATATTAACAAACATATTAAACAACAAACATATTAACAAACAAAATAAAAAATATTTGTTTATTTTTATTTTCTTGATATATATATATTTGGAACATGGTTTCTCTGTGGAGCCCTGGCTGTCCTGGAACTCAGTCTGTAGACTAGGCTGATCTCAAACTTAGAGAACTGACTCCTGAGTGTTGGGATTAAAGGTGTGTGCCACCACACCTGGTCATAGAATTTTACTTTTGTGTATGTGTACCTGTATGGAGTGTGTGTGTGTGTGTGTGTGTGTGTGTGTGTGAGAGAGAGAGAGAGAGAGAGAGAGAGAGAGAGAGAGAGAGTCAGAGACAGAGAGAGAGAAACAGAGAGACTGAGAGAGAGAGAGAGACAGAGAGAGACAGAGAGACACAGAGAGAGAGACAGAGAGACAGAGAGAGTGAGAGAGAGACTGAGTCTTGTGTATCTGTCTGTGTACTTGTCTATGGGAGCATGTGCATGCCATGATGTATATGTGTAGGTCAAAGGACAACCTCGGTGTTGATCTTTGCCACCTTCCTCCCTTCCTTTTGAAGCAGAGTCTCACATATTATTGTTTCCGGGCTGAGTACTCTGGGCTAGCTTCCTTGGGATTTTCCCATCTTGATTTGGGAGTGCGTAATTACATCTGGCTCTTACATGTCTCCTGGGGATCAAGATTCAGGTAGTGAAGCTTTTGTGGCAAGTACTTTTACCATGACTCAAAATTTTTAAAAAAATATTTTTTGTTATTACTTGTATGTGTGTGTGTGTGTGTTTTGTTTGCACCTGCACACTTGTTGCACATGTGGTCTGAAGACAATTTGCAGGAATTGGTTCTCTTCTTCCATAATGTGAGTCCCAGAGATTGAACTTAGGTCTTCAGTCTTGGAAGCAAAGGACTTTATCTGCTGATGCTACTGAGCCCTCAATTTGATGCTTGATGAATTAAAAAAAAAAAAAAAATTCTTTTGTTGCTATTGGGAATTGCACCTAGGACTTTATGCACGATTGTGAAGCTTTCCCTACCAGTGATTTACAACACCCCGAGTTTGTTTCTTTTTTTTTTTGGAATGCAGGGGCTTGGCTTTTGTTTTTGAGACAGGGTTTCTCTATGCAGCCCGGGGAGTACTGGAACTCCTATGTAGACTAGGCTGGACTTAGACTCACAGAGATTCTCCTACCTGGGTTTCCCTCTTGCTGGGATTAAATGCATGCTACCAAATATCCAGCTTTGGTTTGTTGTTGTTTTGGAGCAGTCTCTTGAGCCCAGACTAGCCTGAAACGAATCTATCTATCTATCTATCTATCTATCTAATATATGGTAAATGTCTTTAATTCCAGCATTCTGGAGGCAGAGAGATAGGAGGAGTTTCAGATCAGTTTAGAGTATATAGTGAATTCCTGTTTTGTTTTTTTATTTTGAGACAGGGTTCATGAGGTTCAGGCTGGTGTCAATTTGTAGAGCTGAAGCTGGCCTCAAGTTCCTAATCCACTTGCTCCTGCCTGCCAGCTGCTGGGACTACAGGTATGTGCCACCACGAACAGCTTCACTTCTTTTAAAAAACATGGTTTATTTGTGTGCATGTGTGTGTTTATATGTTAATGCCATAAAGACAGATTCTGGGGGCTGGAGAGATGGCTCAGCAGTTAAGAGCATAGGCTGCTCTTACAGAGGACCAGAGATCAGTTCTCACATGATGGCTCACAACCACCTATAACTTCCCCTATAGTTCTAGGGGATCTAGTGCCCTCTTCTGACCTCCACATGTACCAGGCACATACGGCACATATATATACATGCACATAGAAGACTCATACACACAAAACCCCCAACAACAAAGGCTTTAATATTTGTCGTCCATAAAAACAAAAGAAAATAA
Source organism: Rhynchomys soricoides (assembly GCA_019843965.1). Classification (NCBI taxonomy): domain Eukaryota; kingdom Metazoa; phylum Chordata; class Mammalia; order Rodentia; family Muridae; genus Rhynchomys; species Rhynchomys soricoides. The sequence continues at coordinate 7,779,629 of JADRCH010000088.1, forward strand.
AACAAGGTCATAATGTAGAAATGACTGACTAGGTATAGAGGCACAATTTCAGCACTTGAGGGGTAGAGGTAGGAAGCTCATAAATTGGAGGCCAGCCTGGACTAGTGAGATGGTTTAAAAAAAACAAATAAAACAAACAAACAAAAACAAACAAACAAATGAGGGTAGCAAGATGGCTCAGTGAGTGCCTGCTACTAAGCCTGGCTTTGATCCTCCGGACCCACAGGATGGAAGGAGAGAACCAACTCCTGAAGATGCCATCTGACACCTGTGCCATGGCATGCATGCCAACACAATAAACAGATACATAAATAAATGTAATAAAAAAATAAAACCAAAATTCATTAAATGTAACCCTACCCAAAACAAAATTCCAATGAATGAAAATCCCCCATCCAAAGTTCCAATGAATGAATTTTCCTTCTTTGGGCTTGTTTGTGTTACCTCAGACAGTTGTCTCTTGATGCTGTTACTCTCTTGTCCTCCTCCCCCCATCCTCCCCTGCTTCTCCTCCCTCTCTTTGTGGTTCTGTGGATCCAAAGTCTCACACATAAGCGGTCTATGGATGAGCTGTGTCCCTGGCTCCTGGCCACTCCAACCTTACCCGTGCTAACAGTTAAACCAGGGGTTTTTAGGAATGTTAGGCACATGCTCTACCACATCATTACATACCCCAGCCTCAGTTTCCTGAGACTTCTTGATATGTAGCCCAGACTGGCCTCAAATCCTTGTTCTTCCTGCCTCAGTCCCCCTAGAGCTGGGATTCCAAGTGTGCCAATACCACCACACCAAGATTCTTTCTAAGTGTGTGTCACAACACGGACACTGGCAATCGGCACCTTTCTTTACCAGATTGGATTTTTGTGATCTAGCAAGCTCTCCTGCTTTTGTGCCACTGATGTATTCTGTGCTGTGACAGACAAGTGCAAATCTGAGAGGCTTATCACAAGTTATATCTTGCTCACACTATATACTCATTGCTGACTGACTGGGGTAATCTGCTTTGTGTCATCCTAAGAGGCAAAGCTGATGGAATAACCACCAGGTGGAGCATTGCTCATAACTGTGGCTGAAGGGAAGACAGAATGGCTAAACTCTGTCTGTACTGGTAGTTAAAGCTTCTTATCAGAAGCAATTCACAAAATTCCCATTCCTAGTTTATTGGTAAAAGGTCATGGAGACACTCCCCACTTCAAAGGCACTAGGATAAAACAACTGTAGCATATTCTTTGAGGCTGTGATAAGTACATAATAGCATGAGAATTATTTCTAGCATTTAGGAAGCTGAGGCAGGAGAATTGCCATGAATTTGAGTCAGTCTGAGCTATATAGTGAGTACCAGGCCAGCCCCTATCTCAAAACCCAAACACAAAACACAACCCCCGCCAAAAAACAGAACATCAAGCAACAAAGAAACTTCTAAGTTTTTCAACTACTAGTTGAAAACAAACAAATAAACAAACAAAAATTAATAAAAAAATAAGAGAAAGGAAGAAAGGAGGGAAAGGAAGAGAAGGAGGAAGAAGAGGTGGAGGAAGAAGAGGAGGAAAAGGAGGAGGAAGAGGAGGAGAGGAGGAAAAAAGAGGAAGAGGAGGAAGAGGAAAGAAAGAAGAGAAAAGAAAAGAAAAGAAAAGAAAAGAAAAGAAAGAACGAACCAACCCTTGAGGGCAAGAAGTAGTGGAATGGTACACTTCCCAACAGACGGGCGGTATCACCAAGAAATCTCAATCGATCTGAAGTATAAGAATCTGTTAGCCGGGCAGTGGTGGCGCATGCCTTTAATACCAGCACTCGGGAGGCAGAGGCAGGTGGATTTCTGAGTTCGAGGCCAGCCTGGTCTACAGAGTGAGTTCCAGGACAGCCAGGGCTACACAGAGAAACCCTGTCTCGAAAAACCATTAAAAAAAAAAAAAAAAAAAAGAATCTGTTAATATTCTAAGCCAGGTGTGGTAGTGCATTCTTTTAGTCCCAGCACTTGGGGAGGCAGAGGTAGGTAGATCTTTGAGTTCAAGGTCAGCCTGGTCTACAAAGGAGTTCCAGGACAACCCAGGCTACACAAAGAAACCCTGTCTTGGAAATAACAAAACAAACAAACAAAGCATCTGTTAGTGTTCCTCTAGCTCTGTCTAGGGAACAACAGGGAAATGGAAAAAAATTCAAGAATATGTTGTACTAGACTAGGTGTGGCACACACCTCGTACTGTTGAGGCAGAGGCAAGCAAAGTTCTGTGAGTTCAAGGCCAACAGGAAGTACATAGGGAGTTCTAGGATAGCCAGGACTACAAGGAGAAACATTGTCTCAAAAGAAAACCTCGAGGGAAGGAAAAAAACAATATTGTACTGTCCAGATAGGCTATTGTATACCTTTAATTTCAGCTCTCTGGAAGTAGATGCAGAAAGATCTCTGTGAGTTCGAGGACAGCCTAGTTTTCATATGTTTATAGCACTTGTCACTCTTTCAGAGGTTTGGTTTCCAGGACTCACTTGGAGGCTCACGACTGTCTTTAACAACAGTTCCAGGTCTGATGCCTCTCTAGGTACTCATACGGTACACATACATGCATGCAGGCAAAACACTCATACACATAAAAATAAACAATTTTTTTTAATTTTGTTTTTTTGAGACAAAGTTTCTCTGCTTGGCTGTTCTGAAACTTGTTCTGCAGACCGTGCTGGCTTCAGACTCTCAGAGATCTGCCTGCCTCTTCCTTCAAATGTTAGGATTAAAGGTCTGTGCCACCATGCCTGGTCAAAAACCAAATAGAGTCTTAAAAACAAACGAAGAATATGCTGTACTGGAAGAGAACAGGGCTGTAGTTCAAATGTAGCCCTCTCATATAATAAAATATAGAATACCTTTCGTAGGTTACTATGACATTTTAGAATGCTTTGTAATCATGAACTATGAGAGGTATTCTGGTTTTTTTTTTCTCAAAATAATTATGACAATCTAAATACTAGGTAAGAGTGTCCCTAGTTTTTTGCTAAAGGAACTGGATAAAAAAAGTTCTAAAATATCTTCATAGTTGTAGCCCAGGGAGGGATCACAATCTGTCCATGTCTATCAGATTTTTAAAAAATATTTTATTTCCATTTTATGTGCATTGGTTTTTTGCCTGCTTCCATGTCTATCTGAAGGTGTCAGCTCTTGGAGTTACATACAGTTTCAAGCTGCCATAGATAGACATGGAAGCCTTTAGATTCTATTTTTGAGATAAGGTGTCACATATCCTCGAGTGGTTTCAAACTGGCTGTAGCTAAGGATGATATGGGACTTCTGACCTCCCTGCTTCTGCCTCCTAAGTGCTGGGCTTACAGATGTGTGTCACTGTACATGGTTTATCTGGGGTGCAGGGGACTGAACTTAAGGCTTTGCACATGCTAGACAATCACTCTACCAAATGAACTACATCCTTAGTGATGGACAGTGATCTTAAACCCAGTTCATCCATTTGCCTAGAGAATATATTAAACATATTTTCTCTGATTCCCACGGAATACCGAGGGATGGTAACATAAGCAGGGTAGCCTTCTGTCAGAGTTGTTGCTAGGATTAATTGTAAAGAAGGCTGGACTATTTATAAACTCTAAGTTTAACAAACATCACATTATGCATTTTATTTAATGCTTTGGTTTCTTAGTCAGAAATTAATTCTGTAATATTTAATTAAAAAGATAAAGTACCTCGAACCCAGGAGTATTGCCCTATTCTTTTAGGTTTTGGCCTTTAATTTTCTTCATACACTTATTAACTAATTTTTAGTCTATAAATATGAGCTTGTGAAAATCAGAGGAGGACTAGTCATAATTTTTCAAGCTGATCAGTCTTTGAGACTTATAAAAGTTTTGACATCATCAAGCTGGCAAGTATAGCTCAAATCAGATAAGGTGTGAATAATTTTACGCAGGGACTTCATTGTGGGTAGAACACTAAGTTTGGCTCAGTGGTAAATTTGTAATGTATTACAAAACCAATTAGTTCTAATGTAAGCCCACCTTTTCTTAGTGTTACCACTTTTTTTGGGTAGGTCCAATGTCTTATATATGGTTTAGCAAACTAGGCCCTATGCTAGGGACATGCTGTCGATCTTAAAAATAAAAACAGCAACACAAAACCAAGCAACTCTACTCCTATTTCCCCAACAATAAGCATATTGTGAAAGGTTGGCTATTCCTAGAGAAATTCTAAGAATTACAACTATTCTTAAGTAGAGATTGTGGTAAACAGTATTCAAGTTATCGTTCTAGTCAATTGACCACGAAAGGCTGGTGGTTCTTGTGGGTAAACATTCTTGTTATTTTTCTACAGTATTCACAAAGTCAGCAGGCACCGCTTCACGAAGGAAGGCATAGCGGTTTTCCCAAAATCACACAGATCAAGCAAGTAGGGGAGGCGGGACTGAAAGTGCCTGGTGTACTGTCAGTCTGGTAATTACCAAACCATCTCGTCCTGGGACAGGCTTTCAAAGGGACACGAATGCAAAGCCGGAGAGGTGACAGCCAGGAAAACGGGAGAGGTGGCTTTCCCGGCATGCTCTGCAGCACACTGAGGGGCGCCAGACGCATCCCGGCGTGCAACGGGGAGCGCCCAAGGGCGATGGTTCACGGCTCCTGGAGGGGCAGGCGAAGTTAAGCCGGTAGGTGTGAGCGTACTTAGTTTCGGGACCCTGCTTTCTCTGTTCCCCTTTACGGATACCACCCCGTAAAGGACAGGAGGAAGTCTAGTGACCACGTTCCCCTTGCGCGTGCAAGCCACTTTCGGTGCCGCTTCGAGCACCGTGCCAGGTGATTAGCAGCTGTGGGCGGGCGTTGCGAGCAGCACGTGACTCGGTCTGGCGGCCAATGGCCAGCCGGGTGGTCCGGCAGCGCGACGGTCCCGCGACCCCGGAGCGGCGCGGTGTGGGTCGACTCCCGTCCACCCAGCAGGTACGCGCAGGCGCCTCGCTTGTCACACTCTCCGTTCGTCCCCACGCGCCCAGTATCGTGAACTTCGCGCGAGGCGTTGAGAGTCTGTCGTGGGTGTTTTCGTGGGCAGGGGGACGGCGAAGGTGTGTGGGGGGGGGGGCTCCGTGGCGTCACGTGTGCGCCACAGCCTATTGCAGGCCGAGGCGCACCCGCAGCCTTCCTGGCGCCCCGGGGTGCGACGTGTTCCGTGAGGCTCGGGCGGGCCCACACTGTCTGAGCGCTCTTTCGAAGCGCGTGTGCGGCCTGGAAAGTCTGGTTGCGACAATGTGTGCGCTCGGCTACCGCGCGAGCACGGACGGCAAGTTCTCGGCAAAATGGCTGCTGGAAACAGTCGCCTAGCAGGGGCAACGCTGGGGCCGCGTGAAGGTCACATGACGAGGTTGGCAGCGCGTGCTGCTGGCGCGGGGAAGGGGGAGGCACGGGGCGTGGTGAGTCACGTGCCCGCGGCTCGCTAGCCTGTGATTTCGAGCGAATTTGCTGAGGCCTGATGGTTGATTTTTACCCCTCCCTTTTCGAAGCTAGGCACGCATCCGGGAGAAACTATGCGGTGCAGTGGAATGACCCTAATCTGGGAGGCTAGATACAGGGTGCCTGCCTTTGGCCAGCTTTGTAATCTTTCTATTTATATTTTAGAAAGGTAGAGATGATTGTTTTTTACGGTCTTATTAAGGCCCATGATTCCTTGGCCTCAGTTACATGCAGCTAACCAAAATAACAGGTGGTGCTCAGTGACAGAATGCTTGCTTAGGATAGGAACTTGATTCCATATCAAACTGAACAAATTATTAATTACCAGACACCTTTTCTCTTAAAGACCTTCCTCCTTCAACCACTTCATTTTTTTTTTTTTTTTTTAAAGACTATGTAGACCAGGCTGGCTTCGAAGTCACAGAGATTTTGTTCAAGTGCTAGAGTTAAAAGCATGTGCCACCATGCCCAGGGGCTATATCTGACTGTTTTTTTTTTTCCTTCCCTTAGAGACAGGGTCTCTCTATGTAGCATTGGCTATCTTGGAACTCACTTTTAGACCAAGCTGGGCTCAAACTCACAAAGATCTGCCTACTTCTGCCTCCCAAGTTCTGGGACTAAAGGTGTGTATCACCACTGCCTAGCTGCCCTATCTGTCTTGATCTGTTCCATTTTTGCTGTATATTTGTTTCATAAAGGTGCCTGGAAGGGTCCAGACGTAGCACTTGAAAATTTTTTGAAGGTTTCTACCATCTAGCTTTTTGTTTTACCAAAGTCAAAGCTTTGTAGAAATGAAAAAAAAAGCTCATAAATTGTACATTGCCAATCACTACTAACACACTTTATGTATAATATAAACACACACACACACACACACACACACACACACACACATATATACTTTTAAACTTCCTTTCTGTAGTCCTGGAGCTTGCCATGTAGGCCAGGCTGACCTTGAACTCACAGAGATCATTTTTCTCTGCCTCCCTAGTGCTAGGATTAAAGGTGTGTGCCATACTATGCCTGGAAAATAACATACTTTTAACATTTTAACTTTTTTTTTGTTTTTGTTTTTCGAGACAGGGTTTCTCTGTATAGCCCTGGCTGTCCTGGAACTCGCTCTGTAGACCAGGCTGGCCTCGAACTCAGAAATCCGCCTACCTCTGCCTCCCGACTGCTGGGATTAAAGGCGTGCACCACCACTGCCCGGCAACATTTTAACTTTTAAGGGAGCCAGGGATCAATCCCTGGATTCTCAAGCATCTTAGACAAAGGCTTCACCCTTGGATTTCACCCCTATGGACTACTGTTTATATTTTATAGTATCTCTTGATTTCTCTTTACTTAAAGTGTTGTGGAATTTTGTGAGAACAGAATTTGGAAACCATTCATTGAACAATCAGTAGCTATTTTGAATAATTATGCTAATAGCTAATATTTTTATAATAATGTTCTAAGTACTGTGTGTGTACTTTTCATTTTCTTGTCTTTTTGGAGATAGGGTCCCATGTAAGCCAGATATGTATCTTTAACTCAGTATGTAGCCAAAGATGACCTTGAATTTCTGATTTTTCTGCTTCTATGCTCTTCTGTTTCTGGATTACAGTTGTGTGCCACATACTGAAATCTGACTTATTCATTACTGGGGCTGGAACCTAGGGCCTTCTACATTCTAAGGCAAGCATTCTACTGGGTGACCCACATCTCAAGTCTTCCGAAATTCATTGGAAAAGTGTAGCTATAGAGTATTAGAATTTCACAGTTTTATTTTAAATTGTGTGTGTCTGTGTCTGTCTGCCTGTCTCTCACTCTTTGTCTGTTCTTTAGAGGCCAGAGGCATTGGACACACCTAGAGCCAGAGTTCCAGGTGGTTATAAGATGCCTGATGTGGGTGTTGCAAGACCAGTAAATGGTCTTGGCACTGAACCATCTCCTGCTTTTAGGACCAATTTTGAAAAAGAAAACAGCATGGATGTTTTGTATTACAAAAATACACAAAAAACTTTAATAGTCAAAATGGTTAGTCTGTAATCTAACTCTAGAAGCATTCTAGGAGAGAGGCTAGACTGTGTTACATATTGCCACCCTGTATCAAAACAAAACAACAGCAAACAAAAGTAAGTACTAACCCTGAAGTAGACAGGGAATTGGGACAAAATAATGAATGTAGAAACATATAAATTAGTATAGTTTAGTATTACAGAAGTGACATTTCATATCTTGTGGGAAATGTTCCTTAACCATATTAGACTATTTAGCTAATCATTTGGGGAAAAAAACAAAATAAATTTCTTGCCTTAATATTTGAATCAAGTTCAGGTGATTAAATTAGTTAAATTAATATAAAAGGTAAAATTAGAAAATTACTACTCTGGGGCCAAATGAGTGGTCTATATACTTGTAATCCCAAGTGTACTATATACTTGAAGGGTAAAGAGGTAAGTGATGAATTTCAGGCCAGCATGGACTGCATAATGAGTCTTGTCTCAAAAAACCAAGATTACTGCTTTGAAGAAAATTGAGTAGACCGAAGGTGTGATGGCATGCACCTGTAATCTCAGCACTTGGGAAGCAGAAGTAGAATTGCAACAGGTTCTTGGTCAAACTGAGCTCCAGTTGATTCCCCATCTCAAAAATTTTTCTCAAGATAGGCAAGATGGCAGAGACAGGTGGATTTCTGCGTTCGAGGAGCGCCTGGTCTACAGAGTGAGTTCCAGGACAGCCAGGGCTGTAAAGAGAAACCCTGTCTCGAAAAACCAAAAAAAAAAAAAAAAAAAAAAAAAGGGCAAGATGTCTCAATGGGTAAAGATATTTCCCCTACATCTGACAATCTGAGTTCAGTCCCTGGGAGGCATATGGTAGGAGGAGAGAACAAGCTTCCTCTAATTGTCCTGACTTTACATGTGCAGTGTGGCATGCACACACACACACACACACAGGCAATATATTGACACACATAATAGATAATAAATGTAAACAAACAACCCCCCCCAAAAAAACCCTCAGAACCATATTCAGATTTGTGAAAAAAAAATTATGTATTTAAAACTTGTTTTGAGGGGCTGGAGAGATGGCCCCTCAAATGGTGTCTGATGCCCTCCTCATGTAAGTAGAGCACTCGTATGTATAAATAAATAAAAAAATATAAAAAAAGTTAAAAAAGCAACTTGTTTTGAGAAAAGTTTTGCTTTGTTGCCTAGATTGGCCTGGAATTTACTATCCTTTTGCCTTAGTCTCCTGAATAGATGGAATGGAGCAGTTGCACCTAGAACATAATACTTTTTGTAGTTATAATATCATTCCTATGTTTTACCATTATTATTTTTACTATTTAGATTTGTCTCAAACTTGCTATGTAGCTGAAGCCGGTCTTGAACTCCTGACCTTCCTGCCCTAGCCTTCTAAATACTGGAATTTCAGGCACATGCCATCATACTAGGCTATAGTTATGTCTTTTTTTTTTTTAAAGATTTACTTTACATATATGAGTAGGTTGTTACTGTCTTCAGACACACCAGAAGAGGGCATCGGATCCCATTACAAATTGTTGTAAGCCACCATATGGTTGCTGGAAATTGAACTCTGGACCTCTGGAAAACTAGTCAGTACTCTTAACTGCTAGGCCATCATCTCTCCAGCCCTTGATAGTTTTTTTAATGAGGCAGAGTTGGGTTTAGTATAGATATTTAAATTATCTATGTATGTGTGTATATATGTACATATGTAGTGTGTATGTGTATCGTAGTGTTTTTAGAGACTGAGTTTCTTTGTGTATCTTTAGCTGTCCTGGAATTCCCTAGTTCTTTTAATTGTGTGTGTAGGCATGCTCATGTTGCAGTTGAAGGTTGAAATTGGGTATCTTCTTCAATTGCTCTCTCTTTTTTTTTTTAAAGACATGCTCTCTCACTGATCTTAGAGCTCATTGATCTTATTGATTTGTTTAGAAGGGATGGCCAGTGAGCTCTGAGAATCCTTCTATATCTGCCTCTCAGCATTGGGATTACAGATGTGAGTTGCTGTGCCCAGGTTTTTACATGAGTTCTGGGGGATTGAACTCAGATTCTGTGGCTGTGCAGCAAGCACTTTACCTAATATTTTTATTTTATTTTTATTTCACTTATTTTTTTTATTGTGTATGCATTCATCCATTTAGTGTGTGTGTGTATGTGTGTCTGCATATGTCACAGTTCATATGTGAAGGCCAGAGGAACACTTTCAGGAGTTGGTTCTTCCTTCTACTATTTGGGTCATGGGAACCAAACTCAGGTTGACAGGCCAGGGGGTAAGGACCTTTACCCACTGAACCATCTTGATGGCCCTATTCAAAAATTTTTTATTACATGTATTTATTTGTGTGTGTAGGTGCATATATAGATGTTAGAGCACAACTTGGGTGCTAATTTTCTCCTTCTACCATGTGGGTCTCAGGAATTGAACTCAGGTTGTCTGGCTTGGTGGAAAGTTCTTTATCTGGTAAGCTATGTCACCAGTTTTATTTTTAATTTTGGGGGAGTATTTAAAATAGATTTCACATTGTAACAGTTTAATATGAAAACTGTGGCTCCTGAATGCTGAGATGATAAGCATGAACTAACACCACACTTAGCCCAGGATAACCTTGAACTCCAGTTTCTGCCTCAGACTCCTGAGTTCAGAGATCTTTTCCCAGATAACACTGCTACTGCTGTTACTTCTTTCTTCCTCCTCCTCTTCTTCCTCTTCCTCTTCTTCCTCCTCCTCTTCCTCCTTCTCTTTCCCCTTTTCTTCCTCTCCCACTTCTTCTCTTTCCTTCCTTCCTCTTTTCTCCCTCCCCCCCCCTTCTTATTTTGGTTGATTTATTTTTAAAATGTGTGTATTGACTGCTTTGCCTGAATATATGTGCCTGGTGCTCTCAGAGGTCAAAAGAAGGTATTAAATTCCCCCAGAACTGGAGTTATGAATGGTTGTGAGTCACCATGTGTATGTTGGGAATCATCTATGCTCTTGATCATTGAACAAACTTTCCAGCCTCAAGATAATGCATCTTTGATGTAATTTTTTTTTCTTTTTTGGCACATGGTCTCATCTAGTTGAGGCTGGCCTTGAGTTCATAATTCTCTTGCCTACACCTCCCAAATGTTGGGATTACAGACGTGTACTGCCATGCCCAGTTTAATTTTCAGTTTGTTGAGATAGGATCTCATAGCCTTGGCTGACCTTTAACTTGTTATTTAGATAAGTTGCCCTCAAATCTGTGGCAGTTCTCCTGCCTTAGTTTTCTGAGCATTGGAATTAGAGATGTGAGCTACTAAGCCTGGCTCAGTTTGAGATTTTGTTTTGTTTTTTGAGATATGTAAACTTTAGCTGGCCTGAAACTCTTTGTATATCAGGCTGGCCTTGAACTCAGAGATCTATCTGCTTCCCAAATGATGATATTAAAGATGTATACCACAATGCTTGGCTTTATTTTGAGTTGAAAAAATATGCATCTTATTTTATTTATGTGTATTGGTATTTTTGCCTATATTTATGGCACCACTTTCATTTTTGGTGTCATTGGAGGCCAGGTATGACATTGGATCCCCTGGAGTTGGAGTTATAGGCAGTTGTGAGCTGCTGTGTAGGTGCTGGGAATTGTACCCAGGTCTTCTGGAAGAGCAGCCAGTGCCCTTAAACACTGAGCACTATTTTTCTAGCTCCAAGTTTTAGATTCTGAATGCTGTGGTTTAAGTGGCAGTGATAATCTGGTGTGTTTGTGATGTTGGCAGGTTGAGACTGTATGTATGGAACCTTGTAAACCATAAGCATTTTAGATTTTTTTCTAATGGGTTTCTGTTTTTTTTTTTTTCCATTGGACTGTTTCCTGTAATAAAAGGTATCATTTAATTTATATCTTAAAAATAGCACTTTGCTGGGCTAGATGTGGTAATCCGAGCACACTAGAAGCACAAGCATGAGTTCTGGCAAGATTGAGCCACATAGCAAATTCTGGGTCAAGAATTTGGTATGTGGCTCTCTCTCAAACAAAGAAGAAATCACTTTGCTGTAGAAGCAAGAGGAAAATAATCAGCAAGAGAACACATATGGGGCTGAAGAGAAGATTAAGCTGTTAAGAGCACTTAATGTTTTTCCATAGGACCAGGGTTCAGTTCCCAGCATCCACATGGGTAACTCACAGCTGTAATTTCAGTTCCTATAACTCCAGTTTTAAGGGATCCTCTGCTCCTACTGTACTCCTTAGGCACTGCATGAACATGATACACACAAGCACACGAAGACAAATACTCTTATCCATAAAAAAAAAAAGGTACTTTAAAATATTTTTTAAATTGTTTTGCAATTATATCATTTCCTCCCTTTCCTTTTATCCCTCCAACTCCTTCCTCAAACATCACTTGCTTTCTTTCAAATTCATGGCTTCTTTAATTGTTGTTACATATATAAATTTGTGTGTATATGCATATACATATATATATTTATATTTCTAAATATGTAAATATAACCTGCTTGGTCCATTTGTTACTTGTATGTCTATGTTTTTAGTAGGTGTGCTCTTCGGCAGGGTGCTCTTCTCCTGCTCTCAGCAGTCCTTGATTGCCTGTAGTTAACTTTTGTAGGGTTGAGGCTTCATGGACTTTCTCCATCTGTGTTCACATGTGTATTGTATTGGTGTTGTCCTTGTTTAGGTCTTGTTTAGACAGCTATGTTGGTAAAACTTCATAAATGTCGCTTCTTTGCAATTTCACAATCTCCCAGCAAAATTTCTATTCCTCTGCTGATTACAGTCTTTCTACCCATCTCTTCAGAAATGATTCCAGAGCCTTAGGTGCAGGAGTTGTCTTGTAGATGTATCAGTTGGGACTGGGCTCCACAACATTGTGATTTGATTGGTTGTAGTTTTCTGAAATGGTCTCTGTATATTGCAAAGAGATGTTTTTTTGATGAGGGCTGAGTACTACACTTATCTGTGGGTAGAAGGACAAACATTTAAAATGTAGTTGGAAATTATGCTGGTTTAGTTAAGTGGTGGTTATAGATTCTCCAAGGTTTCTGACTTCACTAGCTCTGAGTTGTTGGCTAAATGTCCAGTATTAGGCATGAGTTCCCTTTGTTGAGTAGGTCTTTAGTCCAATAAGATAGCTGTTGGTTACCGCCAAGGTATATGTGCCAGTACGTTGTCCTAAGGGTTAGCATGTAATGCTGGTCATTGTGATTTACATGCATTCCTTAGATATTTCAGCTTGTGTCAAGTTGACAAAAAAAGAACCAACTAGCACAGTAGTATAGACTTGCTAACTAGAGGTAGATATGGGATACACAGGGCAGATGTGCAGGTATGCAGGCCTGGGGGCTTTTTTGAGCAGTCTGTGAGCGAGTGTGTGTGTGTGTGTGTGTGTGTGTGTGTGTGTGTGTTTGTTTTATGTGTGGAGAGAAAATACACCTGCATCTGGATAGTTGCAAAAGAAGGTTGAAGCCAAGCCAGACAGACCCTAGAGAGTCCCCACTGATGAAAAGGAGCTCAGAGGAAAGCATGGCTGTTGGGATTTGTTCATCTATTGTTATAATATCATTTTAGAGATTTCGACACCTGCCAGTGTTAGGCCCTATGTAAGATCAAAGGAAACAAGGATGCCCTCCGACTGAAACACTGGGTATGTGAATGAGCATAGGAATCACCCCCAAATGGCCAGTCATGACAGAGGCACATGAAATGTCCAGAAGAAACTCAGGATTCTGGCCAAACTGGACTTTCTTTGGAAACAGAGATGATATCATGGAGAAACTTGTAGTTCCCTAATCCTCACCTAGCCACACCTTGGCCACCTACAGTGAGTCTTTGTATTTTCAGGTCTGTTCATCTGGTAAATGTTCTGACCCTTTGCTTTGCTAGACCCCTGGGATGACAGGACCTACCCAGCTTCTACCTGGAGGGATGCTGGCATCTTAAGGAAAGGTTAGCTGCTGTAGGGATATCATTTGACTAGTGACTTGGTGTGGTACTTTTTATTTCTATAGTATGCAAATTGAGGTCAGAGGACAACTTGTGAAGCCATGTTGTTCCTAGGGATTGAATTCAGATCATTAGGTCTGTTGGCAAGCACCTTTACCTATAGAGCCATTGTACTAGTATGTAGTGCAGTGTTTTAAAGGTAAAACCAAAAGTAGATAGTCTTTGTAGGAGAATGAATAGCATGCAAGAAGTTTTAAGGAAGAATGGGTGTTTCCACAGCTTTGCACTGAATGTTTCTTATTTTCCTCTGGACTCCCAGGGACTCAAGTTTCTCTCCTGTGCCTAAGAGATGAGTTAGTGGGAACCTGTGAAAAATGTGGCCAGAGTATATATCAGGGGGCTAGAGTTTGCCGGGCATGTGTGAGGCTCTTCTTCCATCCCCAGATCACAAGCAAGCAAACAGTATGCATCGAGCTACTCAATCAAATGGGTAGTGGCTTTGGGATACAAGTTTAGGGGAAACAAACATCACAATTTCTTGTCAGTAGCATGAAGATTTTGTGCGCACAAAGGCAAAGAAACCCAGCAGACTTCTCCAGACTCTTGGGTCTCTAGGATCGATGGACTAAAGTCTTAGGGCTTAGGTCAGAGCTGTTTTACACCACTTCCAGAAATGACATTTTATAAATCCACCCCCAACACTGAGCCACAGTCTGGGACCTAGGATCAACCAGTCAACAAACAACTTTCTTTTATGTCAGTTTCTGTTTTAAAACTATGTTTGAAATTTATGTTGACTCATTGATGTTGGACTTCAGACAGATAGCCCTGTTATTCGTGTCTGGATGAAGCCAGGAGGCACAGTATTCTATTCCTGCCCACTGGGACACTATACAATAGGCTGGAGTTGAGTTCAAGTGGGATCATTTTAAACTATAAGGTCACCAAATTAGTCAGTCTACCTCTCTGCCTCTGTCTCTCCCTGTCTCTCATTCTCCCTGCACCTAAGAAATTGTTGAAGGGCAGAAAGGTGCTGCCACACTTGGTTTTATTACTATTATCTTTTTTTAACTTGCTATGTATTCTTAGCTGGCTTCTCTGTATAGACCAAGGCTGATCTTAAACTTGGAATGATTCTCCTACCTTTCCCTCTTGAGTACTGAGATTTAGTTGTAGATTTTGAGCTTGAGTTTTACTAGAAAGTCAGGAATAGCTGTTGAGTAGAGAGTTGTTCAAATTTGGACCCCAGAGTTGAGCATGGTGGCATATGCCTTTGATACCAGCATTCAGGAGTCAGAGGAAAGCAGAACTCTGTGAATTCAAGGCCAGCCTGGTCTATTTAGGAAGTTCCCGGTAGCCAGGGCTACTTAGTGAGATCTCTTGTCTTAAAAAACAAAACAAAACAAAACAAAACCTGTATCTCAGGGTCAAGGTGAGAGTTGTTATATACATTTGGAATGCCAAAATAGGTTGAATCTAAGGTAGCTGCCTTAGTGACCACTAGGCAATCCCTAACTTCATTATATCATCTGCATGCTAAATGGCCTATCTTTCCCTTGCTATGACAGTTGATAATTGCCATTATGACACAGAAAGACCTGTAAGAGGGGAGAAACAGATAGTGTCTGAATTTCTGGAAAATATTTATTTATTTATTTAGAGACAGGTCTTTTCTGTGTAATCATGGTCTTGAACTCAGAGATCTGCCTGCCTTTGCTTCTGAGTGCTGGGATTAAAGGCATGCACCACCACCACCACCACCCTGTTTGCTCATTTTCTATCTCTGTCTCCCTACTTCTTATTTTAGAAAATATTTATTTTATTTTTTAAGATTTTTTTATTTTATGCATATGAATACATTATAGCTGTCTTCAGACACACCAGAAGAGGGCATTAGATCATGTTACAGATGGTTGTGAGCCACCATGTGGTTGCTGGGACTTGAACTCGGGACCCCTGGAAGAGCAGACAGTGCTCTTAACCACTGAGCCATCTCTCCAGCCCCCCCGCCCCCCAATTATTTTTATTTATATGTATGTATTTTTAAAAGATTTTAAAAAATTATTTTTTATTTAATGTATATGAATACACTGTAGCTGTCTTTAGATACACCAGCAGAGAGTATTGGATTCCATTACATAGGGTTGTGACCCACCATGTGGTTGCTGGGAATTGAA
The DNA here is from genome assembly GCA_019843965.1 of Rhynchomys soricoides. Classification (NCBI taxonomy): domain Eukaryota; kingdom Metazoa; phylum Chordata; class Mammalia; order Rodentia; family Muridae; genus Rhynchomys; species Rhynchomys soricoides. The sequence goes on from JADRCH010000088.1 coordinate 7,795,169, forward strand.
CTCAGGACCTCTTGAAGAGCAGTCAGTGTTCTTAACTGCTGAGCCATATCTTCAGTCCCATGTATTTTTATTTATATGTATGTATGTGTGCAACATGTGTGCTAGTGCCCTAGAAGGCTAGAAGAGGGTGTTAGATCTCCTGGAGCTGGAGTTACAGGCAGTTCTGAGCTACTGGGAACTGAATTTGGGTCCTTTGAGAGGGCAGTAAGTAAGCAGTTAACACCTGAGCCCTCTCTTCAAGCCCCCATTTCCATTGACCAAGAATAAATTTTCCTTTGCTCCTTAGTTACAGATGGTCCTGTTACTGTTTTATGTTATTTGGCTTTCTATTGCTATAATAAAACATGGTGACCAAAATCAACTTGGGGGAGGGAGGGTCTTTTTTATCTTACAGTTTACAGTCAGGGAAGACAGGTCTAGAGCTCAAGACAGGAACTTGGAAGCAGGAACTGAAACAGGTCATCAAAGAGTACTGGTTACTGGTTTGTTCCTCATGGCTTGCTCAGCCTCCTTTCTTACACAGTTCAGGCCACCTGCCCAGGGGCAGAACCCATCCATAGTGAGTTGGGCCCTTTTACATCAATCATTAATCAAGAACATGCTCCACAGACTTGCCAACAGGCCATCTTAATTGAGGCATTTTTCTCAATTGAGATTCCTATTTCCTGAAAACTCTAGCTTGTGTCAAGTTGTTAAATGAACAAACCAACCAACCTGGATTACAGAGAGTCTTTAATCCTCAAAGGAGGCAGAGGCAGGTGGATCTCTGAGTTTGAGACCAGCTTGGTCTACAGAGTGAGTTCCAAGACAACCAGGACTATGCAGAGATCTTCTGTCTCCAGAAACCAAAAACCAAACCAACTAAGCCAAAAAAAATATATTGAACTAGGACATGTTTCTGTAGTTCCAAGAGGTAAAAAGGACCCAGTTTGGAGTTAAAAATTGGGAAAAAGTTAATTTTGTTTTTAAAAAACAAAAATTAGTGGGTGGAAGACTAGGAATTCAATGCCAACACTGACTGCAGGAAACCCTGCCACTTGAAAGGTGGAAGACCAGGAATTCAATGCCAACACTGACTGCAGGAAACCCTGCCTATAAAAAAACAAGAGCCAGGATAGCACCTGTAATCCCAGCACTTGGGAAACTGAGGCAGCTGGATCATTTTAGATTCAAATTACTTAGTTACACAGTAAGTTACAGGACAGGCTGGACTACAGAGTGAGAGACTCTGTCTCAAAAAAACCAAGAATCAAAACAACAATAAAATCTAACCAAACAGAAATTAGGTATCCTGGCTGCCAAGAGGGCTTGGTAAAGGTGCTTTGGGGCAGAACTCATGTAAAGGAAGATGGAAAGTAAGAATTCCATGATGTTGTTCTTTAATTTCTATATGTACTCCATGTCACACAAGCCCCCCATCATTTGTGTCCCCAATAATAATGACTAATTTTAGAAATTAAAATTTGATGGCATATGCCTTCAATCCCAGTAGGATTAAAGGAGGCAGAGGCAGGTGGATTTCTATGAGTTAGAGGCTAGCCTGGGTTACAGAGTAAGTTCCAGGACAGCCAAGGCTAAACAGACAAATCTTGTCTCAAAAAAAAAAAATTAGAAGTTAAATTTTAAGTTAAAAGTTTAAAAGTATAGAAAGGGGCTTGAGTGATGCTGAGCAGTAAAGAGTTTACTATTCTTGCAGAGGACCTGAGTTCCTAGCACCCAAGTCAGGGAACTCACAACTGCTTATAACTCTGTAACTCCAGGGCCAAGCCAAGATATCTGATGCCTCTGGTTTCCATCCATGGGTAGAGGTGTGTGTGTGTGTGTGTGTGTGTGTGTGTGTGTGTGTGTGTGTGTTTTCATACACTCATACTTGTGTGTGGATGGGCATATGAGAAGTCACAGGAAATTTTCAGGAGTCCATTCCTCCTTTACCATGTGCATCCCAGGGATTGATGAAATTCTTCAGGTTTGAAGGCAAGCGCCTTTACCTACTTAGTCATCTCACTAACCAAATTTCCTTTCTTCAGAACCTGTTTCTATCCATGGGCAACTTGAAAGGTAAGAAATCTCCTGCTAAGATTTTCACCAAACCTGTACTATTCTCCTAAATTCTAATGAAATTGTACTGGTGGCTTAAAAAAAAAATTAGGTAGCATATAATTTTTCCAAATTTGGATTAGTAGAAATTTATCTCTTACTGTATTTCTCTTCCCAAGGCTGTTTGTACTTTTGCTTATAGCACAATATAAGATCACTTGGTATTTTCATTGTCTTATTTATTTGTTCTTGGCATGTGGTAGATGCTTAATGATAATGCTAGTTTATAACTTTTATTTGTCAAAACAGTAAATGAAAATTAACATCTAGGGTTATAGCTAAATTGGTACAGTGCTTCAGAACAAAGCCCTGGGTTCAATTCCAAGCACCACTATAAACTGAACATGGTGAGTGTGTCTCTAATCCAACCACTTGGGAGGTGGAGGCAGAAGGATCAGGAGTTCAGGGTCATCCTTGACTACATAGTAAGTTGGAGGCTAGTCTGAACTCTATTCTGTCTCAAAGTCTCAAAAACACAAAAAACCCCTCAGATTTTCTACATTATATAATCATGGGCTACTAGCTGAGATTTTTAGAATTTTATTATTATGGCTAGTTTTTGTTTCACTGATAATCATTGTGATGTAAGTTGGCCAGTACAAAGATTGAAGAAATAAATGTAGGGAGTCAGTTCAAAGACATGGCAGGAGTGTTTTTAGCCCCCAGAGCTGAATAATGCTTATTCTCTGGAGGCAGGCTATTATAATAGATTCTTCCTTCTCTTGCCCACTTTTCCACCTACCTTCTCAGTAGTTAAGAATTCTATTTTAACAATACATGTGTACTTTGAGCTCTTTTCTAGAAAAGGAACCTAATGTAATAAATTCAGTAGACTCAGCAGTCTTCACCCCAGGAATGTCCTTTCAGTTGTTGCATAGGAGGAGGATTAATGGTGTGAGTTGTAGGTGTGAGAATTTCAGTCTGTAAACCCACAGTAGAGTTGATTATTTTGTCATTCAGCATTATTGAGCACCTAGCATCTATGGGCCACATATGAAGTGTCCCTGGGGAATCTAAAAAAGACAACTCCCTGTATATGAAATCCTGGTAAATTGTTGAGGAAATTTAAACATAACAATAAAAAGTGGTTTGATGTTAACAAGCAGTATGCCAGTAAAAGCAGTGATGTGGTACATATGTCAAGGACTTGAACTTCTTAAATCCATAATTATGTTCTCAAGGGTTATATGCAGTCTTGTGCTAGTTTTGATCTTTTCTTCCTGAATTAAAGGTTGACTTTACAGTGCTTTTGCCCCAGCTTCTCAAGTGTTGAAATTGCAGGTGTGAACTACCACATTCAGTTAATTTTCATCATTTGAACTTAACTTGGAAATTCTGCACACAGTAGAATTCCTTTCTTTCTCCTTCTGTATTCTAGTGCATCTGACTTCTCATTTTTGGTGTGTGTATGGATGTGGGAGGCAGAAGATGACACCAATGTCATCTTCAATCATTTTTTTTCCTACCACATTGTTTTGTATGTGCAGTTGTTAGTGTGGATGTGTGCAAATGTCTGTGTGAATGTGCATAGTACAGGGGTCTGCATGGATATGAAGGCCCAGGGTCCACGCTGGAACTCTTTTCAGGGATCACTTTTCATCTTTATTTTTAAGTTTTTGAGATCGGGTCTTTCACTGAACCTGAAGTACATTGACCAGCCAATGAATTTCAGGGATATGCCTATCTCCTCACCCCAGTCCCCAGCAATGTGTTTATGGGGTCATTCTTGTTTTAATTTGTTTTGTTTTTTGTTACATGAGTTCTGGGGGTAGGGTGGGGGAGTCTATACTTAAGTCCTTGTAGTTTTGTTACAGACATTTGAGTGCCTGAGCAGTCTCCTTAGCTCCTATACCTTATTGTTTTGAGGCAGAGTTTCCCTGTGAACCTGGAGCTTGTTGATTTGGCTAGGCTGGATAGCCAAGCTTCAGGGTTCTGCTTGTCTCCATGTTCCCCCGAAATGGGACTACAGATGTGATCAGTTTCGTTTTTTGTTTTGTTTTTCTGAGGCAGGGTCTTACTGTATAGCCTTGTGTGGCCTGGAGCTTGCTATGTAGACCATGCTGTCCTTGAAGTCATAGAATTTTGTTTTTAAAAAGATTTATTTATTTTTATTTTGTGTATATGGGTGTTTTGCTTGCATGTATGGCCAGAAGAGGGTTTCCAATCCCCTGGAACTTGAGTTACAGATAGTTATGAATCACACCGTGTTGGTACTGGGACTCAAACTCAGGTCTTCTGGAAGAGCATCCAGTGCTCTTTTTTTTTTTTTTTTCTTTTTCCTACTTTATTTACATTTCAAATGTTTCCCCCTTTCCACATCTCCCCTTTGAAACTTCCCCATTTCCTCCTCCCTCCCACCCACCCACCCACTCTCATCTTCCCTCCTTGGCATTCTCCTCTACTGGGGAATCTAACACTCTCAGGCCCAAGGGCCTCTCCTTCCCCTGATGGCTAACAAGACCCTCCTCTGCCACATATGTGGCCAGCATCATGGGTCCCTCCATGTGTATTCTTTGGTTGGTGGATCAGTCTCCAGGAGTATCAGGGGGTCAGGCTAGTTGCCACTGTTGCTGCCTCCCTGGGGCTGCACACTCCCTCAGCTCCTTCAGTCCCTTCTCCAAGTCCTCCATCTGGGACCTCACACTCAGCCCTACTGTTGCTGCGAAGTGACTCTTGGGTATTTCAAACTTTTCGGCTAATAACCACTTAACAGTGAGAACATACCATGTTCATTCATTTGTGACTGTGGTACCTCGCTCAGGATGATATTTTCAAGATCCATCCATTTGTCTGCGAATTTCATGAAGTCATTGTTTTTAATAGCTGAGTAGTATTCCATTGTGTAAATGTACCACATTTTCTGTATCCATTCCTCTGTGGAGGGACATCTGGGTTGTTTCTAGCTTCTGGCTATTATAATTATGGCTGCTGTGAACATAGTGGAACATGTGTCTTTATTACATGTTGGAGCATCTTCTGGGTATATGCCCAGGAGTGGAATAGCTGGGTCCTCAGGTAGTATTATGTTCATCTTTCTGAGGGTCCGCCAAACTGATTTCCAGAGAGGTTGTATCAACTTGCATTCCCACCAGCAATGGAGGAGTGTTCCTCTTTCTCCATATCCTCACCAACATCTGCTGTCACCTGAGTTTTTGATCTTAGCCATTTTGACTGGTGTGAGGTGAAATCTCAGGGTTGTTTTGATTTGCATTTCCCTGATGACTACGGATGTTGAACATTTCTTTCTTTTTTTTTTTTTTTTTTTGATTTTTTGAGACAGGGTTTCTCTGTGTAGCCCTGGCTGTCCTGGAACTCACTCTGTAGACCAGGCTGGCCTCGAACTA
>JADRCH010000088.1:7800709-7906042 GCA_019843965.1 Rhynchomys soricoides
TGTGTAGCCCTGGCTGTCCTGGAACTCACTCTGTAGACCAGGCTGGCCTCGAACTCAGAAATCCGTCTGCCTCTGCCTCCCGAGTGCTGGGATTAAAGGAGTGTGCCACCACTGCCCAGCTGAACATTTCTTTAGGTGTTTCTCGGACATTCGAGTTTCCTCAGTTGAGAATTCTCTGTTTAGCTCTTTTCCCCATTTTTTGATAGTGTTATTTGGATCTCTGGAGTCTAGCTTCTTCAGTTCTTTGTGTACATTGGATATTAGCCCTCTATCGGACATAGGATTGGTAAAGATCTTTTCCCAATCTGTAGGTTGCCGTTTTGTCCAATTTACAGTGTCCTTTGCCTTACAGAAGCTTTGTAATTTTATGAGGTCCCATCTGTCGATTATTGATCTTAGAGCACAAGCCATTGGTGTTCTGTTCAGGAACTTTTCCCCTGTGCCCATGTGTTCGAGACTTTTCCCCACTTTCTCTTCTGTTAAATTCAGTGTTTCTGGTTTTATGTGGAGGTCCTTGATCCACTTGGACTTGAGCTTTGTACAGGGAGATAGGAATGGATCAATTCGCAATCTTCTACATGTACACTGCCAGTTGAACCAGCATCATTTGTTGAAGATGCTGTCTTTTTTCCACTGTATGGTTTTAGCTTCTTTGTCAAAGATCAAGTGACCATAAGTGTGTGGGTTCATTTCTGAGTCTTCGATTCTATTCCATTGATCTACCTGCCTGTCACTGTACCAATACCATGCAGTTTTTATCACTACTGCTCTGTAGTACAGCTTGAAGTCAGGGAGACTGATTTCCCCAGAAGTCCTTTTATTGTTGAGAATAGTTTTTGCTATCCTGGGTTTTTTGTTATTCCATATGAATTTGAGAATTGCTCTTTCTAAGTCTATGAAGAATTGAGTTGGGATTTTGATGGGGATTGCATTGAATCTGTACATTGCTTTCGGCAGGATGGCCATTTTAACTATATTAATCCTGCCAATCCATGAGCATGGGAGATCTTTCCATCTTCTGAGGTCTTTTTTGATTTCTTCAGAGACTTGAAGTTCTTGTCATACAGATCTTTCACTTGTTTGGTTAGAGTCACACCAAGATATTTTATATTGTTTGTGACAATTATGAAGGGTGTCATTTCCCTAATTTCATTCTCAGCCTGTTTATCCTTCCAGTATAGGAAGGCTACTGATTTGCTTGAGTTAATTTTGTATCCAGCCACTTTGCTGAAGTTGTTTATCAGCTGTAGCAGATCTCTGGTGGAGTTTTTCGGGTCACTTAAGTATACCATCATATCATCTGCAAATAGTGATATTTTGATTTCTTCCTTTCCAATTTGTATCCCTTTGACCTCCTTTTGTTGTCTGATTGCTTTAGCTAGAACTTCAAGTACTATATTGAATAGATAGGGAGAAAGAGGGCAGCCTTGCCTAGTCCCTGATTTTAGTGGGATTGCTGTGAGTTTATCTCCATTTAGTTTGATGTTGGCTACTGGTTTGCTGTATATTGCTTTTTCTATGTTTAGGTATGCTCCTTGAATTCCTGATCTTTTCAAGACTTTTATCGTGAAGGGATGTTGAACTTTGTCAAATGCTTTTTCAGCATCTAATGAAATGACCATGTGGTTTTTTTCTTTGAGTTTGTTTATGTAGTGGATTACATTGATGGATTTCCGGGTATTGAACCATCCCTGCATCCCTGGGGTGAAGCCTACTTGATGATCATGGTGAATGATCGTTGTGATGTGTTCTTGGATTCATTTTGCAAGAATTTTATTGAGTATTTTTGCATCGATATTCATAAGGGAAATTGGTCTGAAGTTTTCTTTTATTGTTGGGTGTTTGTGGGATTTTGGTATCAGTGTAACTGTGGCCTCATAGAATGAATTGGGTAGTGTTCCTTCCGTTTCTATTTTGTGGAATAGCTTGAAGAGTATTGATATTAGGTCTTCTTTGAAGGGCTGATAGAATTCTGCATTGAACCCATCTAGTCCTGGGCATTTTTTTGGTTGGGAGACTTTTAACGACTGCTTCTATTTCTTTAGGGGTTATGGGACTGTTTAGATGGTTTATCCTGATTTAACTTTGGTAATTGGTATCTGTCTAGAAACTTGTCCATTTCATCCAGATTTTCCAATTTTGTTGCGTATAGGCTTTTGTAGTAGAATCTGAGGGTTTTTTTTAATTTCCTCAGAATCTGCAGTTATATCTCCCTTTTCATCTCTAATTTTATTAATTTGCATACTGTCTCTGTGCCCTCTGGTTAGTCCGGCTAAGGGTTTATCTGTCTTGTTGATTTTCTCAAAGTACCAGCTCCTGGTTTTGTTAGTTCTTTGTATAGTTCTTTTAGTTTCCACTTGGTTGATTTCAGCCCTTAATTTGATTGTTTCCTGCCTTCTACTCCTCTTGGGTGTATTAGCTTCTTTTTGTTCTAGAACTTTCAGGTGTGCTGTTAAGCTGCTAGTATATGCTCTCTCCAGTTTCTTTTTGGAGGCATTCAGAGCTATGAGTTTTCCTCTTAACCCTGCTTTCATTGTGTCCCATAGGTTTGGGTATGTTGTACTTTCATTTTCATTGAATTCTAGGAAGTCTTTAATTTCTTTCTTTATTTCTTCCTTGACCAAGTTATCATTGAGTAGAGCATTGTACAGCTTCCATGTGTATGTGGGCTTTCTGTTGTTGTTGTTGCCATTGAAGACCAGTCTTATTCCGTAGTGATCTGATAGCAGGCATGGGATTATTTCGATCTTTTTATATCTGTTGAGGTTTGTTTTGTGACTAATTATATGATCAATTTTAGAGAAGGTACCATGAGGTGCTGAGAAGAAGGTATATTCTTTTGATGTAGGATGAAATGTTCTATAGGTGTCTGTTAAACCCATTTGGTTCATAGAATCTGCTAGTTTCACTGTGTCTCTGTTTAGTTTATGTTTCCAAGATCTGTCCATTGTTGATAGTGGGGTGTTGAAGTCTTCCACTATTATTGTGTGAGGTGTGATGTGTGTTTTGAGCTTTAGTAAAGTTTCTTTTATGAATGTGGGAGCTCTTGCTTTCGGGACATAGATTTTCAGAATTGAGAGTTCTTCTTGGTAGATTTTTCCTATGATGAGTAAGAAGTGTCCTTCCTTATCTTTTTTTTATGACTTTTGGTTGAAAGTCAATTTTATCCGATATTAGAATGGCTACTCCAGCCCGTTTCTTGGGGCCATTTGCCTGGAAAATTGTTTTCCAGCCCTTTACTCTGAGGTAGTGTTTGTCTTTAACACGGAGATGTGTTTCCTGGATGTAGCAAAATGCTGGGTCCTGTTTATGGATCCAGTCTGTCCGTCTATGTCTTTTTATTGGGGAGTTGAGACCATTGATGTTAAGAGATATTAAAGAATAATGATTTTTATTTCCTGTTATTTTTGATGTTGTTTATATGTTTATGTGGCTATATTCTTTTGAGTTTGTTGAAAGATTACTTTCTTGCTTTTTCTTGAGTGTAGTTTCCCTCCTTGAGTTTCCATGTATTCTTTGTAGGGCTGGGTTTGTGGAAACATACTGTGCAAATTTGGATTTGTCATAGAATATTTTGGTTTCACCCTCTATGATTATTGAGAGTTTTGCTGGATATAGCAGCCTGGGCTGGCATTTGTGTTCTCTTAGAGTCTGTATGAGATCTGCCCAGGATCTTCTAGCTTTCATAGTCTCTGGTGAGAAGTCTGGTGTAATTCTGATAGGTCTGCCCTTATATGTTACTTGCCCTTTTCCCCTTACTGCTTTTAATATTCTTTTCTTGTTTTGTGTATTTGGTGTTTTGACTATAATGTGACCGGAGGAATTTCTTTGCTGGTCTAGTCTATTTGGTGTTCTATAGCTTCTTGTATATTTATGTTCATCTCTTTCTTTAGGTTAGAGAAGTTTTCTTCTATAATTTTGTTGAACATATTTACTGGTGTTTTAAGTTGGGAATCTTCACTCTCTTCTATACCTTTTATCCTCAGGTTCTGTCTTCTCGTTACATCCTGGATATCTTGGATGGTTTGGGTTAGGAGCTTTTTGGATTTTGTGTTTTCTTTGACTGTTGTGTCCATGTTTTCTATGGTATCTTCCGCACCTGAGATTCTCTCTTCTATCTCTTGTATTCTGTTGGTGATGCTTGCATCTATGACTCCTGATTTTTTTCCTGTGTTCTCTAACTCCAGGGTTGTCTCCCTTTGTGATTTCTTTATTGTTTCTATTTCTGTTTTTAATTCCTGAATGGTTTTGTTCATTTGTTTGATTGTGTTTTCCTGTAATTCTTTAAGGGATTTTTGTGTGTCCTCTTTAAGGGTTTCCAGTTGTTTACCTGTATTCTCTTGTATTTCTTTAAGGGAGTTATTTATTTCCTTCTGAAAATCTTCTATCATCCTCTTGATAAGTGATTTTAAGTCTGAGTCTTCCTTTCCTGGTGTGTTGGGGTATCCAGGGCTGGCTGTGGTGGGAGAGCTGGGTTCTGATGAAGCCAAGTAGTCTTGGTTTCTGTTCCTTGTGTTCTTGCCCTTGCCTTTCGCCATCTGGTTATCTCTGGTTTTAGCTGGTCTTTCTCTCTCTGACTGTGGCTTGTCTTTCCTTCAAGCCCAGTTGTCAGCATTCCTTGGAGACCAGTTCTCTCTCCCGTCTGTTCCTCAGTCCCTGTGTCTGGAGTCCTCCTGTTGCTGGCTTTTTCACACAAGTGGGCGGCTTGCTTTCTTCCGGTGCTGTTTGGCTATGGAGGCCTGATGGCCCAGCAGAGGTGTCCTGCCACAGGTGGAAACCTGCAGGCTCTTACCTCCCAGCTGTTCCTCAGTCCCTGTGTCTGGAGTCCGGATCTTCAGTCTGTAGTCAAATTCCCCAACAATGGTTGGTAGCAACTATGAATGAAAGTCCAAGGATCTAGCAGTTTCTCAGTCCCACAAGGCATGCAGGTGAAGAAGAGCCCATCCAGTGCTCTTAACCACTAAGCCATCTCTCCAGTCCTCACCCAGGTTATTTATTTATTTATTTATTATTTTTTGTTTTCACATGGGTGATCTGAACTCAGTCTTCATGCTTGTAAATACTTTTAAGAGCTGGTCAACATTCTTGCCCCTCATTCATTCTCTTTAAAAATTAAATAAAAAAAAATTTGTGTGTTATGTATATATAACATGCAAGGATTAACCAACTACTTGCAGGAGTTTTTGCCTCCTACCATGTAAGTCCCAGGCATCCAATATGTCCTCAGTCTTGGCAGCAAGCTCCTTTATCAGCAGAGCTATCTTACTCTCTTTTTGGTACAGTGTATCACTTAGGTTACTTCAAACTCTTGAGCCTTCAGTGTTAGCCTCCTGAGTGCTGAGATTAGCATGTATACAAATGTACCCTGCTTTTCATTTTCTCTGCTTTTCCCTTTTATATTTTGAGACAGGTATTTAGATATGGCTGGCCTGGCCTGCGTCTTAGATATATAAACAAGCTGGCTATGAATTCAGAGATCCCCCCCTTCTGTTTCCTGAATGTAGATTACAGGAACTTGCCACTTGACACATCAATCTGTTTACTTTTTGTTTGTTTTTTTGAGACAGGGTCTCTTTATATAGCACTGGCTGACCTGGAACTCACTGTGTAGACTAGACCATCCTCAAACTCAGAGATCCGCTTGCCTCTGCATCTCCAGTGCTAGGATTAGAGGTGCCCACCACTATGCATGACACTTTTTTGAGGTAGTATGTTGATGATCCTCTTGTTTCCCATGTGTTGGCTTACACCTGTGAGTCACCATGCTTGGCTAAAGTTATGTTCATTTTCTTGTCTTATTTCTGTGAGACGGGGTCTCATGTAGCCCATTCTTGCTTACATGATCTATTTAAGCAAGAAAATTCATATGACTGAAGATAACTATGACTTTCTGATCCTTCTGCTTGCAAAGTGCTGGGATTTGGTAGATTTTCAAAGTTAAGTAAGTTGTAACAAATTAGATTCCTCAATTAGCTTCACCCATAAAGTCCCTATATCTCAGTTTTATTTCATGCCATGTATTTCTCTCTTATTCATCTTTGTTTATCCATATTCAAATGTTTGACTTTCAGGCTAGGAGGCCAGGAGTTGGAAAACCTTTTAAATAAAAGGTCAGATAGTAAATATTTTGTACTATGCAGGTCCCATTGTTTTTGCCAGCATGAAAGCAGGTATAGACAGTACATACATTGCTATGATTCAGTTATTTATGTTCCCTGAAATTGGAATTTTATATAATTTTTACACATAAAATAATGTTACTATTTTGAAGGGCTAGGGATGTATAGCTCAGGAGTCTGGCATGGACAAGGAAAGCCCTTGGTTCATCTCCAGAACTGGAAAAAAAAATGTTTAAAATTTTTTTCTATCTAAAAATATAAAGATTTGGGAACATAGCTCAGTGCCTGCTAGGATGCATAACACTGTGGATTCAATCCCTATTACCACCAAAAAATAAAAGTTAAAAAAAAAAAAAACCAGAAAGAAAAATATAGAGACCCAGTAGTGTTGGTTTGTGCCTGTAATTCCAGCACTTTGGACATCAAAACAGGGAGATTGTTCTGAGTCACAGGCCAACCTGGCCTACACTGTGAGTTCTGGGCCACCATGGCTGCAGAGTAAGACCTTGCCTCAAGAGAAAAAAAAAAAGTATATATATGTGTTATCTGTGGACCTTATGAAAGCATGCAGGACATATTCTATGGAGTTTACTATTGTTTATACATATTTGTACAACTCTTCCCCTGCCACTTCTTTCTGTAGTATGGCTGTCTTATTAAAAGTTTAACCATTGTCACTGTATCAAGGAAGTCAATTTGTTTCATATTCTTTTCTAATGATGGGATGCATTGTTCAGATAGTACCCTCCTGGCATCACCTTGTGTTTGTTAATTTCTGTATTTGTCTGCACATGTATCTGTGTAGATATGTGTGTTTGTGTATTATGCATTTGGAAGCCAGATGTTAATGTTGAGTTTCTTCCTAGGTTACTCTCCATATTATTTTTGAGAAAGGGTGTTTCCCTGAAGCTCTCTGATTTCAGTAGCTAGTGAGCTCCATGGAGTCACCTGTATTTGCATCCCCTGCTCTTTGATTATAGATATTCTTTCAACATGCTTTTAAAGGGAGCTGGGGATTCAAAGTCAGTTATTTATGATTGCATAGTAAGCACTTTACTTTGGTTGAACCTGGAGCTCACGGATTCAGCTGGCAAGCTTCAGGGATGTTTCTATCTCTGCTTCCCCAGTGCTGGGATTATGGGTATTGAACATCTTACCTGGCTTTCTTTTAAATATCTGCTAGGGATCAAACTCAGGTCCTCCTGTTCTCACAACAAGCACTTTACCTGCTGAGCCAGCTTCCTAGCTCCCACAGTTTTGCTCTCACATTACAATACTTTCCAACTTTCCCCAGTGAATGTTAACTTGCCAATATAACAGACTAATTAGCTTGGCATTTACCTATCTAAAAATATATCTCATTTTACATTGTGTGTGTGTGTGTGTGTGTGTGTGTGTGTGTGTTACAAGTGTGCACACATGGCATGGCAATCATCTTACCTCAGCCTTCCCAGTTCTGGAATTACAGCACAGCTTGGATTTATTTATTTTAAAGATTAATTTATTTTATGTATATGAATACACTGTAGCTGTCTTCAGACACACCAGAAGAGGGCATCCGATTTCATTACAGATGGTTGTGAGATACCATGTGGTTACTGGGAATTGAATTCAGGATCTCTGGAAGAGTAGACAGTGCTCTTAACTGTTGAGCCATCTCTCCAGATTATCTATTTTATATTTATTTTTGAGGATCTTACTATGTAGCCTTGGGTGGTCTCATGCCTTTGACTCCTGAGTGCTGGTTTTAAACCAACCAACCAACCTACCTACCTACCTTCATTGTCATCACTTTTTAACATCAAGTTGAGTGTGTTGATCACAGCTATTATTCTGCTCTCTGGAGGCTGGAGCAAGTCAGGATGTTTGCTGTGATCTTGAGGCCAGAGGTTGGGTTACATAGCAAGATGTCTCAAAATAGAAAAGAAAAACATTGGAGACTGTACCTATTGTTTGAGGATTAGTGAGGTAAAGAGTATGAAGTGCTAAGAACAGTGCTTTGCCTATTGTAGTTGTAAGTAGCTGTCCCTATTAGCTGCAGAGGAATCTGCATTTTACTGACCCATCTTACTTAAATGCCTTTAGTACCATGACCATGTCTTGAAAATATAAGATCCTATGATGTGAAGTCTTGATTTCAGAAACAAAGTTTTGAGGAGTTTGAAGTGATTGTGAGTTAGGATAAAAAGGCAAGCAGGAGTTTGGAGGTATGAGAGGGAGAAGCCCCACACTTTGGAATCTGGTTGAAGCCTTTACCAGTCAGTGGAAGAGCAAGAATTCCGGCACAAGTAAAAACTGCTCTCTTCTCAGTCACAAACTTGCAGTTTTCTAGGAATCTCACCAGAAGTCCATTTGTAAAGAAAGGAGGTGCACTAGATTAGTGCAGCACTGCTGATGCCTTGGTAAGATTTATTCATTTGTTTTTATGTATGTATGTGTATGTGTGAGTTTATATATACCATGTTGTTGCAGGCCAGAAGAGGACATTGGGTCCCCTGAAACTGGATTTAGTATCATAAATAAATATTGAAGACATTAAAATATTTTTAATAGTAAAGGAGATGAGTATGATCAAAATATATGGAATCTTCAAAGAATTAATAAAACATTACTAAAATATCTTTTAAAAACCCTGTCTTTCCTTTATTATACTGGCTAGTCTTGAAATTCTTTTAGGTACTAAAGTCATGAATTTGGTTTGGTCTGAGTCAAGGTCTTAAAAGTCTAAGGAAACTCCTCAGGATGCTGAAGGAGGCAGTGTGGAGCTGTGTCTTTGTCACCTTAATACTAACAGGTGTAGAGGGCTTTAGGATTAAGGAGTGGAAATAGGACCGTAACTAAAATGGAGGTTTGTATTAACATAGGAATTTGGTTTCCAGTTATGTTTACTGACCTTGGAAGGAGTGCTAGATTACAGATGTGTCTTCTTCCTCCCAGGTGGGCCCTTATCAAGAGTACACATCCGGCAGTGGTGGCTCACGCCTTTAATCCCAGCACTCGGGAGGCAGAGGCAGGCGGATTTCTGAGTTTGAGGCCAGCCTGGTCTACAGAGTGAGTTCCAGGACAGCCAGGGCTACACAAAGAAACCCTGTCTCGAAAAACCAAAAAAAAAAAAAGTACACATCTGTTAGTCAGTCTTTTCTAAGCTGTTAACTGCATTTCTATTTTGAAAATAAAAGCTTTTCAACATTGCAGGTTATTTTTCAGAAAAACTAGCTTTTTAGATGTGCATTCCTACAACCAGCAGTATTTATTGCTATTAAGAATTTAAGATAATTTTTTGCCATCTGAGATATATTTGAAAGATAAAAGTTTTTTAGATTATATTTATATAGAAGCATTAAAGATGATTATTCATTGTAAGGCATGCCCTCTTAAAAATGCTCCTTTTAAAAGAAAACCATGGTAATAGTAGATGGTATTTTTTGGTGTGTGTGTGTGTGTGTACACATACATGTGCCATAGAAAGCATGTGGAGCTCAGATGGCAAGTTGTGGTAGTTAGTTCTTTATGTGGGTTTCCAGGGATTAAACTCAGGTCATCAGGGTTAATGGCAAAAACTATATTGATTACCATAATCTACTTTTTCGAGGCACTGGTCATCTTTTTTTTTTTTTTTTTTTTTTTTGAGACGGGGTTTCTCTGTTTAGCCCTAGCTGTCCTGGAACTCACTCTGTAGACCAGGCTGGCCTCGAACTCAGAAATCCGCCTGCCTCTGCCTCCCGACTGCTGGGATTAGAGGCGTGTGCCACCACTGCCTGGCGGCACTGGTCATCTTTATGTAAAATAAGTATGGCTTGTTTCATATATTTTCAGTGCTTTTCTTTTGCCATAGGCTTTTGGTTTTTTTCTCAAGTCCTACCATACTTGTATACTGCATACTTGTTTACAGTATACTTCATCTTGTCCTCTTTGTTAATAGGAAGTTTCTTTAACAAATGACATTTAAGTATGAAAGATTAGGGAAGATCCTCTTAAGGTAAAATGTGAGAAACATGGGCCTAAGACACAGGACAGTAGAAGGGCATTTTTTTTTCTTCCCAGACAGGTTGTCCTAGAACTCTGTAGACCAGTGTAGTCTTGAATTCATAGAGATCCACCAGCCTTTGCCTCCAGAGTACTGGGAATAAATGTATGTGCCATCCCATCTGGTTTTAGAGTTTTAGAGACGGAACCCAGGGTCTTGTGCATGTACTTTTGCAAGCACTCCGAGATCTGTCTTTCCTCTTCTTGCTTTCTTCTGGAGACAGGTAGTTCATGCTGATCTTGAACTTACTTTATAGCTTTGGCTTTTTGGGAGTTTAGGATTTTCCTGAATGCTAGATATTAGGCATGCACCATCATTTCTGGCTAAGGATGGCTTTCCCCTCTTCTCTCTCTCTCTCTTTTTTTTTTTGACAAGGTCTGTCTATGTTGTCAATTTGTAGACCAGGTTGGCTTCAAACTAACAGAGATCCACTTGCCTCTGTCTCATGGTGCATGATTAAAGGTATGTGCCATGGCATCTGGCTAATGAAAATAAAATACAACTAAGTACAATTTGAGGAACATTGTAAAGTGAACATTGAAAGTAGAGTGTAACCATTATCATAATTACTTGAAAAAGCAATTAAAAAACAAAACCAAACCCAGCCACTTGGTCCCTGGGGATATAGCACAATTGATAGGGTGCTTGCCTAGCATAAATAAGACTAAGTTTATCAGCAGCATCTATTTGTACCCGAAGGTGGAGCCAGGAGGATCAGAAGTTCAGTCATCTTTTGAAGCCAGCAAGGGATACATGAAACCCTGTTATAAGCAAAAATGTTTACTTGGTAAATCTAAACTGAATCACCAAAATAGGTATAGATATATCAATTGTAAATTAGCATATAAAAACACAAATGCTCAAAGAACTCTCAGATACTTTCCAACTTATAGGTTAAGTACACTCCCCTGTGAAGACTTATGGGTAGTGTACCTATTAGAGGATCTAGTGCTGCATCTTAAAAATTTGTTACCTAAAAAATTAATCTGGAGGACCATTTCAATAGTTGAGAGAAAAGCAGCAGGGTGAGCAAGCTGTAAATCTTGCCACCCAGAGGGAGATGGAGTTGTAAGAAAGTCATGCCTTTTGAGTGAGGGTCAGCAATGAACGTCTGCAAGAAGCTCTAGAAATTGTAAGGAGGGGTTTTCAGAGGAAAAAAAAAACAAAACAAAACAAGAAAGCCCAGAATGTCAGGGCAAACATTCTTAGGATTTTGGGAAAGTGATAGACATTATGCTCAGGAAACTAGCTAGTCAGCAATGAAAATCAGTAATAGGTGAAAACTGAAATCTGGTATTTCATGTTTGCCCAGAGTAGGAAAAGAGCACCAAAGAGCATTTCCATTGTCCTCTTCCATGCAAGTTGTTCTTGTAGACTTTCTAATTAGAGATGCTATTTGGGTTGTCTTTTTGAGATGCTACTGAGTCCTTCATACCTTAGAGGCAGACATTTAAATACTAAATAAACTCAAATTTTAGTTCAGAAAAAATGGGATTTTTGAGAAACCATTACAACCCTTGAGAAGGCATCTTGGTTTAGTAGGAAAGATTCTTGGAGTCAGAAAAGAACATATTAAAGAAATGGCTTTCAGTTTTGTCTAAGATCTTGAATGCTCTTCCCGAATCATGGGTTTCAGAATGATTTCAGAAGTCTGTAAACTTTAGTTCTGGGCTTGATTAGAATAGGCAGTTTCTGCCTATGTGTTGGAAATCTCCTCAGGAATAAATAAGTGAAAAGAAGCAAGTCAGATCAACCCTGTTGGCTATCCCTGTCCTTCCTCATGGCTTCATCCTTACAATCTTGTTTTCCTTCAAAGGGTCTGTATTGCCACTAGCACAGAATAAGTTTTTCTGTTATCGTTTGAGAGTGAAAAGTTTGGGAATATGGATTGCATTTTATGTTTTTTCTACTCAGTTATTTCTTTGCACTCTTTTTTACTTTAAACATTATTTACTGGTAGATTAGCAGCATGAAAGTAGTAAGTGGTGGAGGAAAAAAACTTAAAATTTTTGATGCTTGGTTGATAACTATTCTTTGATTTAGTTTGGCAATTGCCTGAAATTTGTTGGTTAATGTTTTCTTTAAATTTTAAAGCTTCATTGTCTTGAAGAAGTAACAACAACAACAACAACAAAAATATACAGGCTCAAGGCACCACATTTCAGATAAAACTCTCAGGCAAATTTCTTGACCATTTCTTTTTTTAAGACATCTTTCATCTTGGTATCAGGCCTTTTTTTTTTTTTTTTTTTTTTTTTTAATGTATATGAGTACACTGTAGCTGTCTTCAGACACCAGAAGAGAGCATCCGATCCCATTATAGATGGTTGTGAACCACCATGTGGTTGCTGGGAGTTGCTCAGGACCTCTGGAAGAGCAGTCAATGCTCTTAACCACTGAACCATCTCTCCAGCCCCGGTATCAGGCAATTTAGTAGCAGCTCATTTTCCTTTATCGAATCTTTCTTTGCTTTGCTTTTCATTTCGGCATGGTGTCTTGGCAGCCTGGAACTTGAACTCACTATAGAATTCAGGTTAGCCTCGAACTCGCAGCATTCCTCCGGCTTCAGCCTTAGTGTTGAGAATATAGGCATAAACTTCCATTCTCTGCTCTCAGCAAGGCTTTCTCAAATTTTCCTAGTGTTCTCTGTTGGTGAATCCTGGAAAATTGCTTACTCTTCTTTCATGGTGTTTGCTTGAAGGTTTTCCAGTGCTCTGGCGCTTTCCAACCCTGTACAGGAGGTCCTCAGATTTTAATTTTTTTGATGGACTTGCGAAGCCAGGAGGTCTAAGAAGCTTCATGTGGGTGGGGCTGGGTATGGCAGGGGCGGAGCCGGTGAGACGTCCCTGGGAAAAGCTGAAGAGTCTTGTTGAGAAAGGCCCGGTGGGCAGTGGTTTCAGAATTTTCACGAAGGCTTCGAATACAGGATTGAGGGTATTGTGTACCTCTCCCCTATCTCTCCTTTCTTGATTCTGGAAGCTTCAGTAGTTCTTTCTGGATTACTAAAACACGAAAAGGCTGCGGCTTCGGCTCCGTGGGCGGAACCCAAGGGTCCTGACGCTGCTCCGGGCCGTTTGGCCTCCTGATGTTGGGGGAGGGGCAAAGAGGTGCTGCTCACGCCTCCTTTTGCGCCTGCGCGGCCGGCTCCAAGCTAGTAGGAGCGCGTGCGCAGTGACGTGGACATCCGGTGCGTGCGCAGGCTCTTCAGCTGAAGCGGACACACGGTTTGCGAACCCTTCAGAATAACCCTCCCCAGGAGGGATATGAAGGACTCGGGGTGAGGCCGACCACGCCCCGCACGGTAACTCTCGGGCCTGGGTGGAGGGCGTCGCTTCAATAGTGGCCCGATTGGAGTTTTTTTGAGTTTAAACCACTTGTGTATTTGAACGGCTTGACCAGCGTTCCGCAGAGAGAGCTTCGCACGCCTGGGCCTGGCTGGGCCTTACGCTGTGCAGCCTTTGGTCCCTTGAGCCAGTTGCGCATGTCATCTCGCGCGCCTCCCCGACCTCACTTCCGTGTCGCTCGGAGAACTAACTAGGAACATCGACGCCGGAGACCGTGACCACGAGGCGGGCGGGGTGAGAAGTGCCTGTGGCACAGCCCTGCCTTCGCGTGCGTGGGGTGTTGAACAGCATGGCACGTTCCGCGTGACGATTTCTAGCCTGGCTATCGGTTGAAACCTGGGCTGAATAAGCACAGGTTTTAGAGTTCAGCTTTCGGGGTCTCAACTCTCCAAGGGAAACAGCCAGTGTCTGTTTTCTCCAAGGAACTGGGTGCAGTGTTTTGACACCTCTTCAAATGTTTCCCAGCGTGTAATTTCTGGTCAAATTGAGGCAATGCCCCGAATTTAATGAGGGGGCGATGAGTAAGTTGAATGAATGTGAGAACTTTGTAAACAAAGGAGCTGTGATTTGTAAGTGCAAAATCGAAGGCCGAGAAAACAGGTAGGGAACAGGTGGTGTTCTTTGTGGGGTAGCCTTGATTGGTTCTTACGACTTCCCGTTTCTGTTGAATTTTAAGTAGGTCTTTGACTCGAGTTTAAGGTGAGCAGGGGCATTAGTAAGCTTACCACCGCTATAAGCTGGGGAATCTGTGTTCGAAGATTATAGAGAAGTTGGGAGTATTTTTCAAACGGGTGAAATTGGTGACAGGGTGTATTGCTATGAAGCTTTTTGCCTTCACTTTTGTTCTCCGAGAATGTCTCCTCTTCTCTGGCAAAAGGATAGAAGCAGGGATGGGTGAAGAGTGCCTGAAAAGAAGGGTGGCTTTTCCCTCAGACGGGAAAATTTCTGTCTGAGTGAGACCCACTCTTGTTCGCGACGCCGCAGCCGACACGTGGATCTTGAGAAGTTAGGGCTCACTTATGCTCAGCCTGTGGGTGTTGATGAGCTTTCCAAGCTTAAGTGGCCAAGTGCCTAGTCAGTCCTGCCTGTCTTGCTTGCATTTTGGGCACGACGCTGCTGCAGTTAACGTGCAGGAGAGTAGCGAGAGGACTGCTGGGAAATGGGCTGGCGGGGTACTTGTGTAGTCTCCAAGGTAACCGCAAGCGCTGAAGAGCGCTAGGAACACAGGGTTCCGCCTGGCTGCACGTGATCCCTGGAACTCTACCCTGGAAGAGTTTTCTTTGCCACATTTTTTTTTTTTCTTCATGTTATTCGTGGCTAGCTGTCTTCTGTAGTTGAAAAGTGAGTTTTTTTTTTTTTTTAAATAGGTAGTAAGTTGGGTCCACATAACTGCAACACAAGTGAAAGAAAGCTTGTTAACTTGAATTGTTTCAGATTGACACCTACGAATGGCGAGATGTAAAAAAAATTGAGTTTCAAAATGCGATTTAATTTAACCAAAAGACAAACATCATAGTGAGCCTCTTATACAGAAATACATTTATTGTTTGAAAGGGCATAGTTAGCATGGGCAACATTTAGAATGTGTTGACCATCATTTGAAATTTGTGTTTTAAAAGTAATATACTGACTTGGAATTTTGACTTGGTGTAGTTAAGTATGTAAATCATTTAATTAGGTTGCACATAGTGTGTTTTTTGGGTTGTATCAGGGTCACCATTATAGTAAAAATTTCCCAAAGACCACTGGATGAAAACAAATAGATACTCTGAATTTGTTACAATCGATGCGACTTGCTACACTGTTTTAACCGATGTCTGTTAGAGATTGTGTATATGTGTAGTGAGGGGACTGAGAGTTTCTCTCAACAACTAAATTTAAATTTAGGCCCTTTCTAAGCCTTACGTTAATCTAGGTAAATGCTTGATGAGGAAAGGCTGAACCAAAAACTAGGCTGGCCTAGAACTCTTAGAGATATTCCTGCCTCAGCCTCCCTCACCCTGGGAAGGCTTAAAGGTTTACACCACCAGCCTGTGTTCTTTGTTAAAACCTTATGAGAGCAAAATGCAGAGTACTTTAGAATATTGCCAGAACGAATCCCTCCCCCCCCACCCTAGCACTTCTAAAGTACATTTGATTTTTGCAATGGACATTTTGGTTATCTTAGAGTTGAGTAGCCTTTGTATGTGTGAAACAACATATTCACCAGATGACAAGCTGTAGATGAGAAAAATCGAACAGAGCTGGGCATATATAGTTCAGTGGTAACCCAACTGAATATCATGTGAGAATCCCTGTCTGGTTCAGTTATCACCACTATTGGTGGTGAGGTGGGGGTAGGGAGTAGGGGGATTCTTCTTTTAATTATATCCATGTATCTCAGGTTTATGATAGCTTGGTCTCATAAATTGGCTCTTTGAGTTTATATATTTTGGTTAACTGGTGCAATAAATTAGTTGGTTTAAGTTTTTGGTTTAGTTTTTTGAAAAGACTTTATTCAAGTCCACAAGTTCTGACTTTTCTTGTTTTTCATATGTATTTTCACATTTTTATTAGATGCCTATGTACAAAGTTGAAATAAAGCAGGCAGGCAGGGTCTCATATAGTCCAGGCTGGCTTTGAATTTGATATGTAGTTGTGAACATAATTTTCCTGCCTTGGTGTTTGGGGTTATAGGCATGTGCCACTTTGTTTTTTTTGTTTTTTTTTGTTTTTTTTTTTTTTTCTTCCCTAAATGTGGTGCTGGGCATTGTCTTTGTGTGCACTAGATAAGAACTCTGCTGACTGAGCTACATCTCCTCCTTAATTTGAGTTTTCAGCACTTAACTTTGTTTAGGAAAAACTAACATTGTATACCTCTATCATGATGTATAACTTTTTGTGAGTTCTCTAAGCTTAAACATATTAGAGTTACCAGGTGACTTGTGAAACTTTTTGTTTTGTCAATGTGTGACATGTATTGACTAGTTTAGAAAACTTAGTCATCTTTATGGATAAAATCCTAAGGCAGCTTTAGAAAACAATTTTTTAAACCTTACCTACCTTAGGCCCTCTGTTTAATTCTGAGCACTGCAAAGCAAATATCCAC
Organism: Rhynchomys soricoides; assembly: GCA_019843965.1. Lineage (NCBI taxonomy): Eukaryota > Metazoa > Chordata > Mammalia > Rodentia > Muridae > Rhynchomys > Rhynchomys soricoides. Next base: position 7,817,288 of record JADRCH010000088.1, read on the forward strand.
ATACTTAACCAGAGCCCAATGTATTTCTGAAGAATGCATCCTATGTCAGCCTAGGCAATAGTGAGACATTGTCTCAGAACAAACAGATATCAAGATAAACAAACAGATGTCAAGATAAACAAAGATTATTCCAACCCGGAGGAGCTTATCTATGGTCATGGATGTTAGGGCTCTAGTATTAAAGACTAGATCCCCTCCCTGTAAGCCCCTTAACACAAGAGTAGCCAGGTCCCACCCCTGATGACATCCAACTGTCAGACTCTGCCCCTTGAACACGGCAATGGCTGGACCCAGACCCTTTATGCTCTTCAGAGTGAAAGGCTCAAGATCGGGTCACCCTGGAAAGCCCCTTCCCCAAGAAACCCTATATAAAGCCTGCCTCCTGCTCAGTTTTTAGCAGTCTTTCACCCAAGCCAAGGCAGTAGCCTTACTGTGTTTTTCCCAATAAATCTCTTAGGTGAGGTTTGTTGTGTGGTGTGACTTTGTGGTACTCCTTGGCTCCTTACTGCCCCGATACTTCTCCCTTCAGAGCTGTAACAACACTTCGATGTCTCAACTCGTGGCAATCCTCTTGCCTCAGCAGCTTTCTGATAGCTTAGTGGGTGTGAGCCATCAAGCCTGGCTATTTATAACTTTTTTTTTATTTTTTTATTTTTTTGAGATGGGGGTCTATTTAGGCCTGGCTGTCTTGGAACTAATTCTCTGTGCAGATCAGGATGGCCTCAAACTCACAAAGATCCTCCTGCCTCTGCTTCCCAAGTTCTGAGATGTGCCAAAGCATGTGCCACCATACCCTGCTATTTGTAATTTTTTGAGCTGAAATTTGTAGTTTTAAGTGCACCAGAACCTGGAGGGATGACTCAGTGGATAAAGCACTTAAATGTGAGCACTGGAATTTTTGTCCCTAGTATCCAAGAGCCTCTCTGACTGACTATGTAGCCTAAACTGGTCTTGAACTTTAAGTAATCTTCCTGCCTTAGCCTTCTAATCAATAGGATTATATCTTGAGAACCACACCCAGTTTATATAATTTTCTAAAATAAATACATAATTTTAGTTTGTGTAAGATTATAGGATTTTTACTAGTTTTTTTTTTTTTAAAGCTAGAATATGAATAACTTTTAGCTAGTTAGATTAGACTAAAATTAGTTTAAAGATGATAGAAATGATTAGGGTAATTGGGTGTAGTGACCCATGCTTCTAATCCCATTACTTGAGAGTCAGACACAGAAAGATTGCTATAAGTTTGAGGCTAGCTTGATCTACATAATGAGGCTATGTTTCTGTCTTAAGAAACCATCTCCCCACCCCTACTCCCTAATTTTTTAAAAAGAATGATTAGGGATTCCAGAACAAATACCTTTACAGTGATTGAAAGAAGGCTGTAAGCTGTGTCTTAAGAGAATTAGGAATGTTTCTGGATAACATGATCCTGTGTGTGTGTGTGTGTGTGTGTGTGTGTGTGTGTGTGAGAGAGAGAGAGAGAGAGAGAGAGAGAGACAGGTTCTCATGTATCTCAGGGTGATCTTGAATTCCCTTCTGCTTGTATCTTGCATCCGGTTGCATGAATTTTGGTAATTTCATCCCTACTTTTCTCATCCTCAGTTCCTCTCTCCCTCTCCAATTGAAACCTATTTTCTCAATATATTAATATCAATGTTCTTTGTGTATGTGTGTGTCTCAGTGAGTTTAAAGGTTTTAGATAAATTTTTAGTATGTGCTTGTGTGGGTCTGCACCTAATGAACATTGAGGTCAAAGGACAGGTTTTTAAAATCAATTCTCTTTATTCACTTTTTTGTAAGGTTCAGGGATTGAACTCAGGTCAGCTGGCTTGCCTGACCTGCTCAGCCATCTCTTTGGCTTCTACTAAGTTTAAGTAGGGTTGCTTGCATGAGCATGGGTAGGTGATTATTTACTGGAGCTTGGGCAAGTTTATCTGTGGCTATATCGCTGACTGACTTTGAACTTGTGCTCTTTCTCCATCTCCCAAGTCCTTAAGGTACAGGTCTATACCACCACTCCTGGTTTATGCAGGGCTGGAAATTGGACCCAGGGTTTCATGTGTGCTAGGCAAATCTCAACCAGATGAGTTACAGTTCCAGCCCTAACAGTTGTATTTTTGTTAGAAAAATTCTGAATTGACTAAAGGTTTTTTGTTCTGTTTTTTGTTTTTAGGATGAGAAAGCATTTGTGATTATGTACTGACTACAGTTTTCTTACTACTGAAGTTCTTACTGGAATCATGGAAGAGAAACAGCAAATCATATTGGCCAATCAAGATGGAGGGACAGTGACAGGAGCAGCACCTACCTTCTTTGTCATCCTAAAGCAGCCAGGAAATGGCAAAACTGATCAAGGAATTTTGGTTACTAATCGAGATGCCCGTGCTTTGTTGAGTAGGGAGTCATCGCCAGGAAAATCTAAAGAGAAAGTTTGCCTTCCGGCTGACTGTACTGTGGGAAAAATCACTGTTACCCTTGATAACAATAGTATGTGGAATGAGTTCCATAATCGAAGCACAGAGATGATTCTGACCAAACAGGGAAGACGCATGTTTCCTTATTGTCGATATTGGATAACAGGCTTAGATTCAAATTTAAAGTATATCCTTGTAATGGACATATCTCCTGTGGATACTCATCGGTATAAGTGGAACGGTCGTTGGTGGGAACCCAGTGGGAAGGCTGAACCCCATATTTTGGGGAGAGTTTTCATTCATCCAGAATCTCCTTCTACAGGTCATTATTGGATGCATCAACCAGTATCTTTCTATAAACTCAAACTTACCAACAATACACTGGACCAGGAAGGACATATTATCTTGCACTCTATGCATCGTTACCTGCCAAGGCTTCATTTGGTGCCAGCAGAAAAGGCTACAGAAGTGATACAGTTAAATGGCCCTGGTGTTCATACTTTTACTTTCCCCCAGACTGAATTCTTTGCAGTAACAGCTTATCAGAACATTCAGATTACCCAGTTGAAAATAGATTACAATCCATTTGCCAAAGGCTTTCGGGATGATGGGTTGAGCAGTAAGCCTCAGAGAGATGGAAAACAGAGGAATAGCTCTGATCAAGAAGGGAATAGTATTTCTAGTTCTCCTGGTCATCGTGTTCGTCTTACAGAAGGTGAGGGGTCAGAGATACATTCAGGTGATTTTGATCCTGTGTTAAAGACTCATGAAACATCAAGCCTGGGTTCAGAGAAGGCTCCCCATGATGTAAAACAAGACTTTCTTGGTTTTATGAATACTGATTCGACCCATGAAGTTCCTCAGTTGAAACATGAAATTTCTGAAAGGTAAGTCATAATTTTTTTTTTAAACTTACATTTATTTAGTGTATGTGCATGTGTGTAGGTCAGAGGACAACTTTAGAATTGATGTTCATGTGGCTCTGGGACATCAAATTCTGCACCTTTTACCTACTGATTACCTCTCTAGTTGGGTAGTTTTTTTGTCTTAGAAATAAAAAGATTGAGATGGGCCAGATTTTGGAATTCATTGGTTCTGTGGAATGCTGTAGGTGTTGATTAATATCAGTTGCTATAAAGTAAAACCACACCTGCTTTTAATTCTTTGATGTGACAGCTTATTTTTCTGTGAATATGCACTGGGTTCAGGATCTAGAATTGCAGGCAGATTGGATAATTTATCAATACAGGAAGCTTTTATTTATTTGTGGCTTGATCCTTGTTAGCACATGTAGACATTTCATGATTATTTGTGGAAAAGAAGGAAAAACTAAATTATAGCTGAAACAATTTATTCAATTAAGGCATAAGATGTACTCATAAGCTGAATTTACTGTCCTAAGTTCATCCTAATTCCCAGATAAAATACAATTTAAAAATTATTATATGAAAATGTCCTAATGTATTTTCTAAACTTAAATTCATTTTATATAATTGAATCTTTGTGTAAAAAAACCCAAAACTCCAAAACCTGGAATACTTCTAATAACAAGCTGTTCAGGTAAGAGGTACTCAACTTTTGTACATTTTGTATTATATACTGATACTTCATTTTAGTACTCTGTATGTATGATAAGTACTGCTGAAAAAGATTGAGTAATGTCCACTGTGAGAGAGAGAGAGAGAGTAAGAGAGAGAGAGAGAGAGAGAGAGAGAGTGTGTGTGTGTACATACATATACTTCCATTCTAATTTTTTTTTTTTTGGTTAAGGTTTTAGCGTATAGCCTACCTAGCCTGCTTGGAGCTTGCTATATTTAGCCCAGGTTGGCCCCAAACTCAGGATCCTTCTGTCTCTTCCCAGCCACTGGGACGCTGGGATTATAGATGTGCACTCATGGTTGGTGTGCGTTCTCTCTCTCTCTCTCTGTCTGTCTGTCTGTCTGTCTCAGATTTATTTATTTTATGCATTTGAGTACACTGTAGCTGTCTTCAGACACACCAGAAAGGGGTATTGGATCCCATTACACAGGGTTGTAAGCTGGAAATTTTAACTTAGACCTCTGGAAGAGCAGTCAGTGCTCTTAACTGCCAAACCATCTCCAGCTCAAGTTGTCTCTCTCTATTTATTTTTTGCTTTTTATTCCCAAAGTTTTTGTTTGTTTGTTTGTTTGTTTGAGAGGGAGTCTCACTATCTTGGCTGGCCTGGAACTTGCTATGTAGACAAGCTGGCTTTGAACTGACAGAGATCTGCCTGCCTCAACCTTTTTTTTGTTTTTTTTTTTTTTTTTGAGACAGGGTTTCTCTGTGTAGCCCTGGCTGTCCTGGAACTCACTCTGTAGACCAGGCTGGCCTCGAACTCGGAAATCCACCTGCCCCTGCCTCCCAAGTGCTGGGATTAAAGGCGTGCGCCACCACTGCCCAACTTTTTTTAAGTGGTTTTTTTTTTTTTTTTATAATTTTAAATTTTTATTTTTTAATGTGTATGCATGTACATCTGTACATTATACATGTGTGTGGGTTCCTGTGGAGGCCAGGAGAGGGTAGATCCCCTGAACTGGAGTCACAAGTACTTTTGAGCAACATGATGTGGTTTCTCTGGAAGAGCTGCAAAGGCTTGTAACCACTTGAACCATTTCTCTAGACACCCAGACCTTTTTTTTTTTTTTTTTTAAAAAAAAAAACAAAAACAAACCTTTAACTTTCTAATAATTGCTTTAAAGTCCTTTTTTTTTTTTTAAAGAGAAAAAAAAAAAAACTTTTTCAGGACAGGGTTTCTTTGTGTAGCCATGGCTGTCCTGGTACTCATTCTATAGACCAGCCTGGCCTGGAAGTCACAGATATCCACCTGCCTCTGCTTCCCAAGTACTGGGACTGAAAGCGTGTGTCATTACCCCTGCCCAGCCCAGACTCATTTTTAAAAAAACACATTTGTTTCTTACCACTCTTTTATTTATTTATTTTTAAAAAAGAACTTTAAAGCATTTATTAGAAAGTTCTCTGGTGAAGATTGTAGCTCAGTGGTAGAGTGGCTACTTAGCACTCAGAATTCTGAGTAAATAGGCAGTACTGCCCTTCTTTCCAAAAGGAGCTGTAAGATTTTAAGGTATATACTTCTGATTAGCTTGATGAAATTATTTGTTGTCCTGTTTTTTCCTGTATGAGATTTGCATCCCTGTGTCCAGGATGTCCATGCTGTATAAGGTATCTGCCCACTAGTCACTTTGTATCCCTGTCAAATAAGAAAGCACATGTAGGACTGGAGAAATGGCTCGGCGGTTAAGTGCACTGACTATTCCAAGCAACCACATAGTGGCTCACAACCATTTGTAATGGGATCCAATGCCCTCTTCTAGTGTGTCTGAAGACAGCTACAGTATCTCATATACATAAAACAAATCTTAAAAAAAAGGGGGGGGCATTATAGAAGTATTGTAGTTGTTGCATTCGGTTAGTCTTTATATATTATCCTCATACTGTTGGCACAGTGCCGATGTTATTTACCTTGTATATTATCGTATAGGCATTTTGTTCTTACTTCATCACAAGAAAGGTGAGTTAGTTCAGTGTAATAAAATACTTCTAGAGAATGGGAGAATACACTCACCTTTATTACAGTCTGTTGTTACAATTCTATTGTATAGTTTTTGTTTTTAACCTATTATCATGCCTAATTTAAGAACATATAGGTATTGCAAACACTTCTTGTGGATACTTTAACTATATTTTAGGACTTAGATGCACCTCTTTGGTAGAGTTCCTGCCTACCATAGGCCATGCAGTAGATTTGATTTCCAATACCACATAAAAACTGTTCGTGGTAGCATGTTTGTAATCCTAGCACTTGAGAAGGGAAGGAAGGAAAAAAGATTAGATGTTCAAGGCCATTTTTACCTATAGATCAAATTTGAGGTCAGCCTGAAAGAAATGAGACCTTGTCTTGAAGAAAAATTGTCTTAAGTGTTCTCTTTCTCCCTCCCTCTCTCCCCTTCCATCCCCTTCTCATTTTTCTCTCTCTCCATCTCCCCACCCTCTTGCCTAGTTGCTCTAGGTCTAGCTTTTTATATTGTGTAGAACCGTTAAGGGTGGGATCATTGTGATTTCAGTTTTTATTTTTCTGATAACTGTGAACACTTTCGGCCACTCAGGAGATTATTTATGGGGGAATCTTAGTCATTGTATTCTTCTGTTTGTGTACCTTTAACGTCAAAACCACATTGTTTTAATTAATAGAACTTTATAGTTCCAGCTGCCAGACTATGGTCCTATTACATAGTCCACCATTGTTGTGGGGCTTTTTCTAAAAGTAGTCATTGTTGGCTCCTAACTAGTTTGTATTTCCTATTGTTCCTACCCCCCCACACTCCTTAAAGGGTCTCACTACTCTAGAGGATAAATTCAAGACCTAGAGGATTTGTGAAACTACATACAGATGGTGCTAAATTTGCTTCATGTCTGCTATGTTCTTTTCTGTCTGTGTACATGTTAACTATCACAGTAAGAGATTAACAGTAATAACAAAATACAATTATAATTTAAACTTACTAATTATATATTTCTGTACCGTGGCTAACCACAAGGTAACTGAAAATGAGGAAAGTAAAATTGAGGACAAGGGGTCTTAGTATGTCTTGTTTCAACCATGTATTATATATTATAGTTCATTTTCTTAACAACTTTTAGTGTTAAGCCTACAGGTTTGAGCCTATTAAAAAAAAAAGGTTGTCCCAATTTCAGAAACTGACCCCAGGCCACCTTTTTTGATAGTAATCAGGAGCTTCCAATCTCCCTTAGATTCACTTAACTTGCTAAACTCATTCACAGAACTCAGGAAATGTTCTACCAGATCTCCTGTTGGTTTTGCTCTTCCCAGAGGCTGAACTGACTCAAGAGTACTGATTCTCTAACCAGTGTTCATCGTTTATGGTAGCCTCATTGACATTGAAGCTGTGGGGGTGGGGGTGGGGGTGGGGGGACTATGAAGTCAACTCTAGCGTAAACTTAAGTGTGAGAAGTATGCTCATGAAATACTTTGATTAGGAAAATACTTTAATTATCAGAAAATTTCAAATATTTAAGAAGCTCTGTGCCATAAACCTTAAATAAAGACTAGATTCTTTATATATAAGTTCACATCCTTTTTCTTTCTGTTTAAAAAAAAAAAAACATAATTTTATGTGTGTGGGTATTTTGCCTGGGTGTGTGTGTGTGTGTGTGTGTGTGTGTGTACACACCATGTGTATGCCTGGTGCCATGGGTTGCCTGAATCTGGAGTTACAAACAGGTCTGAGCTACCATGTGGGTGCTAGGAATTGAACCTGGGTCCTGTAGAGAAGCCAGTGCTTCTAACTGACGATGAACCATTTCTGTAGCCCCTGCTTTTGATTTTTAAACACAGGGTTTTACTGTATAGTCCTAGCTTGGAATTCAGTAGGTCCACCTGACTGGGATTAAAAGCATGCACATCTGACCTGTTTTTTTTGTTTGTTTGTTTGTTTTTTGGGTTTTTTTTAAATTGAGATAGAATTTTGTTAGCTCAGTGGAGGCTGGCTTTGCGCTTCTGATCCTTGTTCTTTTGCTTCTGTGTGTCAGGAGCTGTGATCGTAGGTGTTGCACTGCTATGCCTAATTCCTAAAATAATTTTACAGGGTTTTTGTTTTTTTTATTTTTTTATTTTTTTTTATTAGCTTTGGCTGCCCTGGAACCTATAGATATATCTACCTGCCTCTGTCTCTCTAGTACTAGGATTAAAGGTGCACATCACCGCACCTGCCTCACTGATTTTTATGGGAGAGTGTGGTGATGGTAGTACTGGGGATTGAATTTAGGTTCTCCCACGTTCTTGGCATTCATGCAAACACTAAGGTATATATCCTCTAGTAGATTCTCACTAAGAAAAGTAGGCTAAAATCTATACTATAATTAGAGAATTTTGTTCTATTACTCTGTTTGTTTGAGATAGGATCTTACTTCGTAGTCCTGGCTGTTCTGGAACTTGTAAAGAGTAGTAGGCTTTCTTCAAACTTCCAGAGATTCTCCTTTGTCTGAGTGTTGAGATTTAAAGGCATCTGCCACTTCATATGTACATATCACATTCTCTTTTAAAAATTGTCTCTGGGATTAATTTTTTTAATTAAAAAGTATTTTATGTGTATGGGTATTTTGCATGTATATATGTTTGTTGTTTGTAAACCACATGCATGCCTGGTACCCACAGAGGCCAGAAGAGAGCATGTGAACTGGAATGTAGGTGCTAGGAATCAAACATGGGTCCTCTATAAGGGTAGCCAGTGCTTTTAACTACTGAGTCATCCTTCTGGTCAAATTTTCCCCCCTTCACCCCCCCCCCCCCCCCCCCCCCCCCCCCCTTTTTTTTTTTTTTTTTTTTTTAGAAATTCAGGATCAACTCTTTTTTGGGCTGGTTTTGAATTCCTGGACTCAAATTCTCCTTTCTCATCTCCTTTCCATTTCTTCCTTTTGATAATGATTTTCTCCCACTCTATAGGCTTTTTCTTTTGGTTGGGTAGTACCAGGTTAGGTGCTTTACCAAAGAGCTATAGCCCCTGCTGTTTTAGGCTATTTCTTTATTTTGTTCCTTTTTGTGCTGCAGGCCTTTTAAACTTCATTCAATTTGTCAATTCTTGCTGTTTCTCAGTCTGTAAACGTTCTTTATAAAAAGTCTTTGCTTATTATGCCTGTGTTTTTGTCTAGCCCACAGGTTTTCAGCCTGTGGATTGGGATTCTTTGGGGGTCATATTTCAGATATCCAGCATATTAGATATTTACATTGCGATTCATAGCAGCAAAATTATAGTTACAAAGTAGAATGAGATAATTTTATGGTTGGGGGTCGGCACAACCTCAGAAACTGTATTAAAACTCTAGCTGTTTGAGTTTCAGGACTGATATTAAGGTCTTTGATTAATTTGAATAGATTTTTGTGTAGGGTTAGTAATAGTTAACAGTTTGAGGATACAGTTCATCATGGTATGAAAGGCATGATGGCAGTAGTGTGAAGCAGCTGCTCACATTGTCTCCACTGTCAGGAGGTACAGGACGATGAATACTGCTGCTCCACTGGCTCTCTCTTTTGATATTTATCCAGCCTGGTACCTTAGCCCATAGGATTGTGAATGTCATCATATTGGGATGAGTGTTCCTACTCTCCTCATTTCCAATTTCTATTTCTGGAAAATAACCTCATAAACACATCAGAAATGTATTTCCATGGTGACTCAAAATGTTATTAAATTTTAGATAATGAAAATTAACTGTCACAGTGATTTCCTTCATAGTTCTCTGTGTGTAAATATCCAGTTTTCCTTGGTACCATTTGTTGAAGAGGTTATTTAGGCTATGCGTGTGCGCGCGCGTATGTGCGTGTACACAAATGTACGCTTATGATATGTGTTTTTGGTACCTTTGTTGAAAGTCAGGTACCTGTAGTCACATGGTTTATATTTCTGGGTCCTCTGTTCTATTTTACTGCTTTATACACCTGCCTTGCCAGTACCATGTTGTTTTTCTTAGTATGGCTTTGTTATTTATTTGAAACCGTGGTATCTCCTGCATTGTTCTTTCTGCTTAGGATTGCTTTGGGTATTTGGAGGTTTGAGTGCTTCCATATGAATCTTAGGACTGTTTTTTTTTTTTCTTTTTTTCTTTTTCCTAGTTCAGTGAAGAAAGTCATTGGAATTTTGTTGGAGATTGCATTGAATCTGTAGGTAGCTTTCAGAAAGTTAGCCATTTTTCACAATATTATTTTTCCCAATCCATAAGCGTGGAAGGTTTTCCCATATTCTCATGTTTTCCTCAATTTTAGTCCTAAGTGTCTTCGTTTTCATTATAGAAGTCTTTACATCCCTGGTTAGGTTTATTTCTTTTTCTTCTGAAAAAAATTCTACACTGATTGGAGTTGTTTTCTTGATTTCTTTTTCAGCACATTTGAAGATAGAAAAATCTACTGATTCAAACTGGGTATGGTAGCACATAACTTTAATTCCAGCATTTGTAAGGAAGAGGCAGGCCAATCTCTGTGAAGCCAGCCTGGTCTACCTAGTGAGTTCTAGGACAGCTAGGGCAACATAGCGAGACCTTATGGAGTGGGAGTGGGGTGGGGTGGGGCAGGGACAATATCATATTCTGCAAATAGGAATAATTTGACACTTGTATCCCTTTTATTTCTTTTTTGTCTTGTTATTCTGTCTGAGACTTCAAGCACACTATCTTGGACAAGAACAAACAAAGTAGACACTTGTCTAATTGCTTTTTTTCCCATTTAGCACAGGTAAATTGTATGTTGCTTTATGATGTTGAGGTGTTACTTCTGTCTCTAGTTTCTGTAGGTCTCTTTATGAATAGATGTTTGCTTTGTTTTTTGAGATAGGGTTTCTCTGTGTATCCCTGGCTGTCCTGGAGCTCACACTGTATGTAGACCTGGCTGGCCTTGAACTTACAGATCCACCTGCCCCTGCCTCCCAAGTGGTGGCCTGCACCATCAAGCCTGATGATGTTGAACTTTTTATTGAGAATTTTTGAATCTTTATACCTCAGGAAATTGGTTTGGTTTCCTGTTTTTGTTATATCCTTATCTGGTTTTGTTAATCAGGGTAATACTGGATTTGCAGAACGACTTTGGTAACACTGTTTACTTCCCTTTCTATTTTCTGGAACACTTTGAAGCACTTTGGTTTTTCTTTACCAGTTTGCTAGAAATCCACAGGTACCTTGTTACTTTTTATATGGCTTCAGTTTTTTTGCTCACTATAGATCTGTTGGAGTTGGGCTATCCTCTTGTAATTTTGTAAGGCTGTATGTGTCTAGGAATTTACCCTTCTAGATTTTCCAATTCTCATAATATTCCCTAATAATTTTATGATTTCATTGCTACCCATTATAATGTTCCTTTTTCATCTTTAATTTTATTAGTTTGAATTTTCTTTATGGTTAGCAGGCAAAGGGTTTATTGATTTTTTTTAAATTCGTTTCATCTCCATATCATTAATAATTGCTCCCCCGATCTTTATTATTTCTTTCCATCTGTTGATTTGGGGGTTTGTCTTGTTTTTTTAAGACCTTGAGGTCTGTCCTTATTGAATTCTATTTTGTTTTGTTTTATGACAGAGGTCTCTTTCTACATAGCACTGGCTTTCCAGGAACTCACTGTATAGACTAGGGTGGCTAGAACTCACAGAGATCCACCTGACTCTCTGTTGGAATTAAAGGCATGCACCACTATGTCCTGTTTGAATTATTATTATTATTTAAATTGATTCCCTTCTCTATTTTTAAAAAAAGATTTATTCATTTGTTTATTTTTATGTGAGTACACTGTAGCTGTTTTCAGACACACCAGAAGAGGGCATCAGATCCCATTCCAGATGGTTGTGAGCCACCAAGTATTTGCTGGGAATTGAACTCAGGACCTCTGGAAGAGCAGTTAGTGCTCTTAACCACTGAGCCATCTCTCCAGCCCCGAATTATTATTTTTTAACTAATAAACACTTATAACAATAAACTTACTTCTTAGAACTTCCTTTATTGTATCCCAAAGATTTTGTTAAGATGTGTTCATTTTTATTTGATTCTAGGATGTTAAGTTTTCTTTGTTGTTTTTTTTTGTTGTTTTTTCTTTAGTGTCCTTCCTGATCACTGAAACGTGTATTGCTCATTCTCATGGTATAATGAATAGTTGAATAGTTGCTGTAGATTCCTTTGATATTGTTGCTTAGTTTTATTTTGTTTGATATGGAAAAATATGAGAAGTTGTAAAGTTAAGATATGTGTATGCTCTAAAATGTGATCTTTTCAGAAAGTTTCATGTGTATTTCTGAGCTATTAGGTAGAATGTATGTGTGTTAAATTAATTTCTCTGGGGTAGTTTAACTGAAGTTCCTTAATTGTTTTGTTTGGATTACATTTACTGGTGAGACTGCAGTATTTTAGTTTTTACTCATCATTATTGTATCTGGGTTATATTTGTTTCTATATACAAATGTTGATTTTATGAAACAGGGTAGACAGTGCGCATATATATATGTTGTTTAACTTTCTCGATGAATTGTTAAATCTAGCATCCTTTTCTTTCCTCTTCTCCTTTTTCTGGTTTTTTTTTTTTTTTTTTTTTTTTGAGAAAGTCCAGGCTGGCCTGGAACTTACCATGTAGCCCAGGAACTGCATGGCCTGAAACTAGGAGGACAATCTTCTTGCCTAGGCATCTTGAGTGCTAGGATTACAAGCATGAACCACTAAGCCTAGTTGCTTGTTTATTTGTTTGTTTGTTTGTTTGTTTTTTTAAAAAAACTATAGAAAGTTTAAGATGATCAGGTGTGGGGGCACACACCTTTAATTCTAGTGCAAAGGCAGGCAGATCCGTCTCTGAGTTCTAGGCTAGTCTGGTCTACATAACAGGTTTCAGGCCAGACAGGAATGGATAGTAAGACCCTGTTTCAAATTAAACAAGAATAGAACTTTTAACATGCTGGGTGGCCCAGCATGTTAGAGGCACAGGATGCCAAGTCTGACAATTTGAATTTGAATTTGATCCCCAGAGCCCCACATCTTGAAAGAAAAAGACTGATTTCCATCAGTTGTTCTCTAATACATGTAAACACACACACATACATGTAATGGATTTTTTTTTCTGCTTTAAGATGTTCGCATGCCATAAAATCTGCCTATTTAAAGTTCAGTGGGCAGCATGTAGAGAACCTTGGGTTTCATTCCCAGTGCTGCACAAAGCCAAGACTGGTGATAAATACCTGTAATTAACCTATCATTAGGGAGGCTTCCTCAGCTATCTGTTATCCTCTACATTTTAACCAGAGTGGAAAGTTACTCATTGAAGGATTTTTGAATAAATTCTGCAGGAGCAAGTAACTATTGTTCACATAGTTGTTTGTGCATATTTGATACATTTGGATTTTATAAAGACAATGTATATTAAGTTAGCAGGTTTTGAAAAAAATTAGTCTTTCATTGAGATATATTAGAGTTGGAATTGTATTCTTTTTGAGACAGTAAAGTGGATTTGTGTGGCTTAGTACGTGAAATTTAATGTAGATTATTTTTTAAAGTGATCCTAAAAAGGTGCAGGATAGATGATATAGTATGTAGAAAAGCATCACAGGAAATTTGTACCTTTTTAGCTTCACAAACCTTTTTTGAATTGTTTTATTTTCACATTTTATTTGGTTGGTTGGTTGTTGTTGTTGTTGGTGGTGGTGGTGGTGTGTGTGTGTGTGTGTGTGTGTGTGTATGTAGGTCAGAGGACTAATGGGAGTTTTTTTCTTCCACCATGTTGGTCCCAGGCATCAGATCCATCCAAGCTATCAGATTTTAACCTCAGGTACCTTTACCACTGAGCCAACTCAAAGGCCTGACCTTAAATTTCTTGTCCTCTTTGTCTTTACTTTGTAAGTGCTCAGATGACCAGTATGTACCATTATGTTTGATTTATGTGGTGCTGAGGATTGACCTAGGGCTTTGTACATGCTTGGGAAGTACTTTACAGACTAAGGAGCATCCCCAGCTGTAACCTAGCCTTTTATTTTGGAAGTTTGTGCCAAAATCCTTTTTTTTCCCTCTTTTTTTCCTCTCTCAGAGTCTCACTTTGTAGCCCAGGCTGACATTGAGCTTTTTATGAAGACCAGGCAGACCTCACCTCTCAGGACTCAGGTCCACCTGCCTCTGAGTGCTGGGGTAAAAGACATGCGCCATCACCACTCCCATGCCATAGCTGCTGTGGCAAATTCTTCACACTGAAAACATGTCTTTTTTGGGGGGGTGTGGGGGTGTGAGAAGGGTGCTGGAATTGAACCTAGGACCTTACACTTATTGGGCAGGCATTCTACTACTGAGCCACACACTTATTCCTTGAAAGTGAGTTTTTTAATTTGAAAATGTTTTGGTGGTAATGTGAGTGTGCTGAGAAGGCTACTATAATGAATTGGTTAAGATGTTAAGTTTTATATTAGGTATTTTATCTGAAATACAAAAAAGAACTAGCAGTTTGAAAGGACGTTAATTTATTATAATTCCTAGTTATGATAGACTGCTTGTTTGTTTTGGTTTCTAGAGACAGGGTTATTTTCTGTGTAGCCCTGGCTGACTGGAACTCTGCATGTAGATCAGGCTGGTCTTAAACTTGGAGATCTACCTCCTTGCGCTGGGATTAAAGGCGTGCACCACTACTGCTCTGCTGTAATAGGCACTTTTTCCCTCTTACTGACATTTTGTGATGTAGGAATTTTTAAGAGTTTGATTTTTGGTTGGTTTTAGCTGACTTTGAATATGGAGTTCTGTATATGTGATCAGTATCTAAAGGCAAACACATTTTATAAGGTACTCTGCATTTTGATTTAATGATAAGGGTAAACTATATTCTTTTCCCATGTTTTATTTATATAAGTGGGGCTAGTTTATGTAGTGATGAAGATTGAATTTAGCACTTTTGTGTTCTAGGCAAGCAGTTTATCAGATGAACTACATTCCCAGCCCTGAAACTTTGTTCTTGAATTGTATTTTTTGTGTGTGTGAAACATTGATAAACATGTGATGTTGATAGTTTACTTCTGAGCACTTTTCTAAGTTATAGAGATTTTTTTAAGTAATGTCTCATTTAATCTGATGGATATATTGGTTTTAAGAACTGTTTTTCCTTCCCTGAGTCTTGTTTATGGATAGTTCTGTACTTTTTATCTTCTTCTACCTCTCTAGTCGTATTGTGAACAGTTTTGAAGATGATTCCCAGATTTCCTCACCATTAAACCCAAATGGAAACTTTAATGTCGTGATTAAAGAGGAGCCTTTAGATGATTATGATTATGAACTTGGTGAATGCCGAGAACGGATTACAGTGAAACAAGAAGAGACAGATGAGGAAACGGATGTATACTCAAACAGCGATGACGATCCTATACTAGAGAAACAACTAAAGAGGCACAATAAAGTTGATAATTTGGAAGCTGACCATCCATCTTATAAATGGCTACCAAATAGCCCAGGTGTTGCTAAAGCTAAAATGTTTAAATTAGATGCTGAGAAAATGCCAGTAGTTTACCTGGAGCCTTGTGCTGTCACGAAAAGCACAGTGAGAGTATCTGAATTGCCTGATAATATGCTCTCCACATCTCAAAAAGATAAATCTTTGTTGGCAGAATTAGAATATTTGCCTGCGTATATTGAAAATTCTGATGGGACTGGCTTTTGCTTAAGCAAGGATTCAGAAAATAGTCTCAGAAAATATTCATCAGATCTCAGAATGGTACAAAAATATACTTTACTTAAAGAGCCTCATTGGAAATACCCTGACATATTTGACAACAGTAGCACAGAAAGAATACATGAAAGTTCAAAAGGATCAACGGGAGACTCATTTTCAGGAAAAGAGGACTTAGGCAAAAAGCGAACAACAATGCTTAAAATGGCAATACCCTCAAAGACTGTGACTGCTAGTCAGAATGCCTCTTCAAATACTCCCGGGAAAAGAGGAAGGCCGAGGAAGTTGAGACTCTCTAAGGCAGGACGACCACCTAAAAACACAGGGAAATCTTTAACTGCTGCCAAGAATA
Organism: Rhynchomys soricoides; assembly: GCA_019843965.1. Taxonomy (NCBI): domain Eukaryota; kingdom Metazoa; phylum Chordata; class Mammalia; order Rodentia; family Muridae; genus Rhynchomys; species Rhynchomys soricoides. The sequence continues at coordinate 7,833,273 of JADRCH010000088.1, forward strand.
TTCCTGTAGGCTCTGGAAGTACCTTTCCTGATGTGAAGCCTGATCTAGAAGATGTGGATGGTGTGCTCTTTGTTTCCTTTGAATCAAAGGTACGGTTGTAATGATAAGCTTTCTTTTTAAGGTCTGTTAATCAGTTTTGAATTGAAAATTGGCTTAAAATTTAGGATCTACTTTTATTATCTATTTGTGAGTATGTTTGAGGACATGGAGTGAGTGTTAACATTTGGTTTAGTTAATAGTAATCATCTCTTAAGATACTTGCTTTGAAATAGACTTTAAAAATGTAAAAATGTAAAAATTTGTGTAGATCTCACTCTATAATTTGTTCAATATGTTTATCTGATTAAAAAAGATTTATGTGTGTCTGTGTATGTGAGTGCAAGTGCCTGTGGAGGCCAGAGGTGTCAGGTTGCCCTGGAGCTACTAGAGTTGCAGCCACTTGTGAGCTGTAACATTAGTATTGGAAAATTGAACTTGAGATTTTCATTGTTGCAGTCTCCAAAGCTTAACAGTATACAAAAAATTCACTGTTTTTTTGAGAGAACTTCATCTCTCCTACACTGATTAGTAATAAGCAATAGTAGAATATTGGAGAATTAACATACCAGCATATTTTTATTTTGAGATAAGGTCTCTTTACAAAGCCTTAGGTATATGTGCTCTGTAGATTAGGCTAGCCTTGAACTCAGGTATCCATCTGCTGTTTCCTCTGAGAGCTGGGCTAAAGGCGTATGCCACCATGCCCAACTAAGTACTAGCATCCTTACTCATAGATAGTTTTTGGTTTGTGCTCCTCTGACTCTACATGCATATTACTTTTCATGCAGACTTTTTTTTAAAGAAATAAAACTTTTCTAAGTTGACTGTAGATGTTGGATATGTCTTTTTTTAACCTGTGATACTGAGAAAGCTTCTTTATGTAGGCACTGAAACATGAGCATGCAGATTGTGTGTAACTATAGCTTAATGTTGGTTAAGTATAAGATTCTAATCATGTTTAGGGTGTGTTTGTTTTTTGAGATATTATATGCCCAGGATGGCCTTGAACTTTTAATTCTCCTGCCTTAGCTTGCCAAGTGCTGAGATAACAGGTGTATGCCACCATAATCAGTTTGGCTTTTGCTTTTATCTTTTCCTGGTGGTGGTGGTGGTGTTTCTTTCTCCTCTTCCTCTTCATCTGTTTTCCTCCTCTTCATTTTCCCTCTCTTACCCCTCTATATTCACCCCCACCCCTATGTTTATAAAAGGAATGAGGAGAACAGCGCTGGAGAACAAACCCAGGGTCTAATAATAATAATAATAATAATAATAATAATAATAAACCCAGGGTCTAATAATAATAATAATAATAATAATAATAACAACAACAACAACAACAACAACAATAATAATGCAAGTGTTCTACTACTAGACTACCTTTCTTATTTAGACTCTGATGATTAAAGTAATTGAATGCTAATACTGTAGAAAATAATAAAATGTACATTATATTGGCTGTGGTGATGCATCCCTGCAGTTGTAGCACTTAGGAGGTAGAGAGGCTGCATGATCAGGAAATGACCACCACTCCCGGCTTCTTAATGAGTTTGAGGCCAGCTTGGGTTACATGAAACAGTGCCAACAAACAAAAAAACAAGAAACCCCCAAAAGTATGAGAACAGTTCCTCCTGTTCTAAAACATGGTATTTCATACTCTTAGTCCTTTATTATTAATTTTAAAATATTCTTTATATGAGTGGCGGATATATGCTTGGGTGTCAGTGTGTATACCTGTTGTGAGTGTGTGCAGAAGCCAGAGGTTGGAACCTTCTTCTTTGTTCTCTCAGTCTTATTCTTTGAGACAGGGTATCTTCACTAAATCTGAAGCTCACTGAATGGCTAGGCTAACCAGTGGGCTTCAGAGAGTCTCTTCTTCCTTCATCCTAAACACTACCAGGAGTTACAGAAAAGTGACACTATACCCAACTTTTACATGGATACTGGGGATAAACCAGCTTCTCATGGTTACATAGCACACACTGTAGCTCTGAGCATTCCCTCCAGCCACTCATCATTCCCATCCTTTTTTTTTTTTTTTCCTTTTAAAAATTTAATTTCCTTTAAAAATTTTAGAAGCAACATAACTGGGTTTTATTTTTAATGTGTAGGAGGCTCTTGATATTCATGCAGTTGATGGGACAACAGAAGAACCTTCAAATCTTCAGACCACAACCACAAATGATCCAGGTATTATATAACAGTATAAATTCAGATGTATTTGCTGCTGGGGCTATAGTGGTGAAGTGTGGAATATTTATTCTCTCTGATGTACATTATTTTATTTCATCACTGTTTTGTGAGTAGGTTGCAGAACAAGAATTTCCCAGTTGGAAAAGGAATTAATAGAAGATTTGAAGTCTTTGCGGCATAAGCAGGTGATTCATCCTGCTCTTCAAGAAGGTACTAGTTTTAAAATGTGGACAAGCCGATTTGTCTTTTATCCATTTTGTCTTCCCCTTTTCTTTCCTACCTCTTTTTGCTTATTTCTCTATTTATTTTCTCTTTACCTGTCAATTAACAGTTTTATTATTTCCACTTCTAAAGTTCTTTTCAATTTTAAAAACACATCTAGGTCTTTATTCTAGTAGTTTGTATACAAAGATTATGTATCACAGTAAAAAGCAGTGTTTTCTCTTCAAAATGGGAACATATTGCATCTTTTAAAACTCTGGCTACATTTATGAGATTTTTTTTTTCCTTTGGGAGTTGGGCACTATTTTTATTTCTTAAATAACATATTTAAGGATACACACACACATACTTGGGGCTGAAGAGATGGCTTAGTAGATAAAGTGTGTTTGATGTGAAGTATGAATACTTTGATTCCCAGCACACACTTAAAAATGCCAGGTATAGCAGTACATGCTTGCAGTTTCCGTGCTTAGAAAAAGAGATAAGATCCCTGGTTCTTGCTGTCCAGTCACTTTAGCCAAATTGTGATGTTCTAGGTTCAGTGAAAGACCTCTTGACTTCTCCAGTGTTTGCATGCCTTCTTTAACATATGACCTTTATTGTTTTTAGTGGTAACCTATTAGTTACAGTATTACTCTAAATAACTTTTAAACTCTCTTTGCCTTCCCCTTTTTTAATTCAGTGAAATATTTTCCCAAAATATTGTCTAATTTATAAGTAATTTTCATTTAAGATTCATTGATAATAACTGGAAAATTAGTGACTATAATCAGGTTAGAAACTCCATGTGTGGCAAATTTTTATTAGAGACCCTAGAAGGCCTCTGAACCTTGGGCTAAATAAAAAATTTGGATTTTGCTTTATTTATTTATGCTGCTTAAAGAATTACTACAAATTTGGTAAGCTAAAACAAAATATATTTATAGTTTATATTTTCTATGTATTTGCATTCTGAGCATGGCTCAGTTGTGTCCTTTGGTTAAGTTATCACAAGGCTGTAATCAAGATTTTGATGAAGCAATTGACAAGGCATGCTTTTCTCTTCATTATTTGTTTGAGAGGATTTTGCTCGTATTCCCCCTTAGCTTAGCTTATTGGCAGAATTTATTTCTGTGCAGCTTTAGTATTTTGCCTTCATTCAGGGGTAGGTCATATGTAATACCATAACATTAGGATTTAAGTGACGCTGTTAGTGGTTACTGAATAACTTTTGCTTTTTACTATCTTTGAGTTTTGTTTTTGTTTTTTGTTTTTTTTAAAAGAAAGAAGGGAGATATATGGGCTGTGGTTCTTTTTTCTTGTAGTGGGCTTAAAACTGAATTCAGTGGATCCAACAATGAGCATTGATCTTAAATACTTGGGAGTGCAGCTGCCCTTGGCTCCAGCCACCAGCTTTCCTCCATGGAATGTTACAGGAACCAACCCTGCCTCACCTGGTGAGTATGCAGGTAGCATTTGTATAAGTGAGCATTATTTTTCTTCTTTAATGTTTAGGTTATTTGTAGTATACATTTTAAAACATTACTTTTATTTTCCAATTTAGGATATTTAGAAAGTAAACCTTTCATTTCTTGGCATAGAATTAATACATAGATGTATTCATAGTAGAGAAAGTAATTTGACATATATTGGCTGGCTAGAACTTTGGTCATTTCTTTTGCTTTTTCTTTTATAGATGCTGGGTTTCCTTTTGTTTCTAGGACGGGGAAGACCAATGACTTTACCAAGATCAAGGGATGGAGAGGAAAATTTCAAAATGCTTCTGCATCTAGGAATGAAGGTAACTAGATATTTGTTTTTTGATTGTTTTTTTGTTTTGGTAGTACCACAGATTCAGAGAAGATCCAACAGCTTCTCCAGCACATACCTACTCAGCTCAAGCCCAACTTCTTTTCTATTTTGAAATGAAGTCTCATTGAGTGTAGAATGCTGGCCTTGAGCTTCCAGTCCTCCTGCTCAGCCTCCCAAGTGTTGCAGTTATAAGCATATGCCACCAAGCCTGGCTGGTCGTTAGTGTTTGTTTTACTTTTCAATTCTACATATGTTTTGAAAAATGTAGTCTTGGCCTTGGGTAGTAGCACTTGCCTTTAATTCCAGCACTTGGGAGGCAGAGGCAGGTGGATTTCCTGTGAGTTTGAGTCCATTCTGAGTACATAGCAAGTTCCAAGCCAGCCAGGGTTACATTATGAGGTGAGACCCTCTTTCAAATCAAGTCAGTCTCATTGAACCACTTACCCTTTTCATCTCTCTAAATTGAACTAAAAACAGTGTCTTGCTGATGTTTGTTTTCTCCCTAGCCACACCCCGGGGCTCTACTCTTATCCAGTAATCCTTGCAGCTTTAAAATTGTTTCCTTTGTTGTACTTAGTTACAAAAGGCATCATTTTAGGATTATATACCTTCAGAGCTGCCTAATAGTTCTGATAGTCTGATGCTTCACAATAAACTTATGAAGTATCAGCCTGTTTGTCTGTTTTTCCTTTCTTATTGGATTTGTTTGCTACTTATAGCCTAACCAGCTTAGTTTATCATTTGTCCAAAATAAGTCTTCTTTACTTTTGAGTTTGCATACAGTCTTACAACAATATATTTAAATCTTTACTGATATTTTTCTTTCCTAAAAATAGGATGTTGCTAGATATGATGATATCCCATTATTGTTCAGTCACTTGGGAGACAAACAGGCAAATAAAGGAGGATTGTAAGAAGTCTTGCCTAGTTCCTACATAGCCAGATTCAAGACCTCCAGGGCTGCTTAGTGAGAACTTGTTTCAAAATAAAAGAAAACCAAATAAATGGAAAACCCTTAAAGGTTATGCTCTCTTTTTTATGGCTCCTTCTCTTTCCCTGTATCATGTTTCTGTCTCTTAGATAATCCCTTGGGATTCTGTTGATTTTTTTTTTTTTTTTCCCCTTTTCCCTTGCTGCTGTGTTTTTACTCCTCACTGGTTACTATAGTTAGGTGAAAAGGTTTGATGACTTATATCTGAAACACATCTCATTTTGCTTGGTTTTCTATTTTTTTCTTCTCTATGAGTAGGAACAGTTTAGAGACGTTTTAATAGCATGTAGCTCAGTACTCCTGACCCTGTAGAAAGTTCTTAGAGAGCTAAGACCCTTCAAGGTTTGAATACCTTGTATCTCCTTATTTTCTAGGTGGAAATTCAGAGGCTTCACTGAAAAACCGTTCTGCTTTCTGTAGTGATAAGCTAGATGAGTACTTGGAAAATGAAGGCAAATTGATGGAAACAAGCATGGGTTTCTCTTCAAATGCTCCCACGTCTCCAGTAGTGTACCAGCTGCCCACCAAGAGTACCAGCTATGTTCGAACTCTTGATAGTGTACTAAAGAAGCAATCTACCATTTCCCCTTCTACCTCTCACTCTGTGAAGCCTCATTCTGTAACCACTGCCTCTCGAAAAACAAAGGCTCAGAACAGACAGACAACACTCAGTGGCCGAACTAAATCATCTTATAAGTCTATTTTACCATACCCTGTTTCACCAAAGCAGAAAAACACTCATGTGAGCCCAGGAGAGAAAATTACCAAGAATTCCTTAAGTTCAACTTCAGATAATCAAGTGACCAACTTGAGTGTGCCATCTGTAGATGAAAATGCATTTCCAAAGCAGATTAGTTTGCGGCAGGCCCAGCAGCAGCAACTTCAGCAGCAAGGAACTCGCCCTCCAGGCTTGTCAAAATCTCAAGTAAAGCTTATGGACCTGGAGGACTCTGCACTCTGGGAAGGAAAGCCAAGGACCTATATTACTGAAGAGCGAGCAGATGTCTCCTTGACAACTCTGCTTACTGCTCAAGTAAGTATTTGCTATTTTCTGTAAACTTTGGTGCTTAGCTAAAGATTGGTACTTTGGGAAGTGGATAAGTTAGGGTTTAGCATTTTATTTACCAGGTAACAATTAAGGGGATATCTTCAGAGGATGTCTTCACTTATTTTCTATGAGCTAATCTTTTGAGTCTAGCTCTCTTCTGCCATAAAGGGAAACAGACAGACAGACAGACTGAATGTGTGTATGAATGTAAATTTCTGTACTGTATTGCTTGCTGTCTAAGCATGAGGACTTGAGTTTAGATTGCTATCACTGACATACAAACCAGGTGTGATACTTGTAACTCCAACACTTGGGGGTTTGGAACAGAGATGGGTGGATCTTGTTGGCTAGCCAGTCTAGCCAAAATGTTGAGGTTCAGGTTTGGTGAGAAACTGTATCATAAAACCAAGGTGCTAGGCATGGTGATACATGCCTTTTATCTATCTATCTATCTATCGTTCTATCGTTCTATCGTTCTATCTTTCTATCTTTCTTTCTATCTATCTATCTATCTATCTTTGTTGTTGTGATGGTGATGGTGACGACGACGACGACGACGACGACGACGACGACGACGACGATAGTCTCTATGTTGTTGTCCTGGAACTTGCTCTATAGACCTTGCTGTCCTTGAATTCAGAGACATCTGCCTGCCTCTTCTCTCAAGTGCTGGGGTTAAGGGTGTGGGATACAACACCTGGCTTGGCATATGTGTTTAATCCCAGTACTCAGGTGACAGAAGCCTGTTTGAGGCCAGCCTGATCTACATAGTGAACATCAGAGTAGCCAAGCTACATGGTGAGATTTTGTGTCAGACAAACAAAAAAAGGTAGAAAATCATAAAGGTGCCTGACCCTGATCTCTGGACTTCACATGTATATCCATGGGGTGGCACAGCCACACAGTTGTACACATGCCTACGCTACACATGTGCCACAGATTAATTAATTAGTTAATTAATTAATTCTGGGGCTAGCAGACTGGCTTAGTGAGTAAACATGCTTTGTGCATAAACCTTGTGACTTGAGTTCAATCCCCAGAAATAATGCATAATGTCTTCTGTCTTTTGTGCCGTGGTACATGCACCCTCGCATATGCTGCACACACAATAAGTAAAAATAAGTACAATTCTGTACTGAATTGTAGAGCTGAAGATCATGAGATGTTGGTAGTAAACTGTTTTCTGTAATTTGTGTGTGTATGGGTGTGTGTTTCTATGCATGATCATACATATGTGCAGGAATATGTATATCTGTGCATGCATATGTGTTTGGAGGTAAAAGTTCATATCACATCTTCCTCTCCCTGTAAATTATGGAATGTCATATCTCCCTCTCCCCGTAATCTGTGGAAGCGGGATCTCTTCCTGAGACGAGCTAGTTTAGCTAGCCAGCTAGCCCCAGGGATCTCCATCTCTGCCCCCAAAGTACTGGGATCCTAGGTGGCTGTTTTGCCTGCCCAGCTTTTATGTAAGTTCTAGGGATCCATACTCTAGTCTTAAATGCTTTAATGTCAGCACTTTATCCACTGAGTCAGCTCCCTAGCCTGTGTTCGGTATTTTCTAGTCATTATAAAGATTTGACTAGATTTTCTTTTCTTTTTATTGTTTACTTAGGACATTTTGTATATAATAGTAGTGATTATTTTGCATTTTACAGGCCATATATGCTGTTGGAGAGCTATTACTAGGCTGTTGTACTCTAGGCAATATCTGCTCCAGCAATCATAGGAACAATTGTTTGACCTGTGCACCTTAGACTCATCAGTCTCTGCAGAAGAACATTATATGTGGTTTCTATTGAGTAAATAATCTGTATTTGGTATTATTGCTCTTAATTAATGAGAAGTCTCCTTTGCTAATGCATTAGAGTGACAGCTTGTTTACTCAGAGCCTTAATTATATGTGCGTCTGACCTTTGAGTCTGTGTTAGTCTTGTTATTAGTACTTATAATCAGAAAGTAGATCAGTATGTGACTCTTAAGTTGGTGGTAGTATTGGGATGATTTAGTAAAACTTTAATAATGTTCTCCTTTAACTTAGGCATCTCTCAAAACTAAACCTATCCACACAATCATAAGGAAACGAGCCCCTCCATGCAACAATGACTTCTGTCGCCTGGGTTGTGTATGCTCCAGTCTAGCTTTGGAGAAGCGCCAACCTGCTCACTGCCGCCGTCCAGACTGCATGTTTGGTTGCACTTGTTTGAAAAGAAAAGTTGTGTTGGTTAAAGGGGGATCTAAAACAAAGCATTTCCATAAGAAGGCTGCTAATCGAGATCCATTATTTTATGATACGCTGGGAGAGGAAGGAAGGGAAGGAGGAGGAGGAGTCAAAGAAGATGAGGAACAATTGAAGGAGAAAAAGAAGAGAAAGAAGCTTGAATACAGTGAGTATTAGTTGACTTAAAACTTGTCATTTATTTATTTATTTATTTATTTAAAGTATACTTCTTTATATGTGTATGTACTTGTTTCTGTGAATGTATGTAGAGGGGCCAGTGGTTGAAGTCATGTATTTTCTTCAGTTGTTTTCCACTTGGTTTATAAAATAAGTTTTTAACATTACACTTACTTATTTTGTATGTGTGTGAATTTGGAAGTCAGATAACAACTTGAAGTCAGTTTTACCATGTGGGTCCTGGGGATCGAACTTGTGTTGTCAGGTTTGGTGGCACGTTCATGATGTGTTAGGTCATCTCACTGGCCCTCTGAATTGTTTGAGAGTATTTTACTGAAGCTGGAGCTCACTGATATGGCTAGACTGGTTGGCCAACAAATCTCCAGGGTATGTGCACACACGCGCAATATGCGTGGGGGCTGTTTGTCCTCTTTCTCAGCACTTAGGACTAAACCTAAGACCCTATACTTACTAGCTAAAGCACTCTACAATTGAACTAAATGTTTAATCCCCTCTAAAATGTTTTTTATTTTATTAACATGTATGTGTGTGTGCGTGCGTGTGCGCCTGAATGTTTGTATCATCTGCATGTAGGAACTCTCAGAGGTCAGAAGAGACATTGGATCCTCTTGAACTGGAGTTACATGATGGTTGGACCGTCATGTGGGTGCTGGGAGCTGAACCCAGATTTGTTTTATTTATGGAGACAGGGTCTCTTGTTGAGTTTAGCAGCTGGCCCCAGGGATTCCCCATCTCAACCTCTCAAGTACTGAAATACAGGTGGCTGTCTTTCCTACCCAGCTTTTATGTAAGTTCTAAGGACTCAAACTCTGGTCTTAAATGCTTGAATGGCAGCACTTTATCCACTGATTCATCTCTCTAGCCCTGTGTTGTGTATTCACTATACATCTCTCCAAACATGCTGGCTCCCAGTAACCCCAGCATTTAGGATGCTGAGGAAGGATAACTAAGTTCAAGGCTAGCCTAGTTAATAGAGATACTCTATCTCAATTGTCTCCCCGCCGAAAGAAAAGCATAAAATGTCATCTAATAAAAAGTAAGCCGAGCAGTGGTGTCGCACGCCTTTAATCCCAGCATTTGGGAGGCAGAGACAGGCGGATTTCTGAGTTCGAGGCCAGCCTGGTCTACAGAGTGAGTTCCAGGATAGCCAGGGCTATACAGAGAAACCCTGTCTTGAAAAACAAAAAACAAAACAACAACAAAATGTAGACTTTACCCAACAAGGTAGGAAAATATCTCTGGATGTTAGCTACATTGCTAGACTAGAAAATAGTATTTTAAATTAGAAATTATAAGTTACTGATAAGAATGTTTTAAAGGTCTTGTTAGACATCAGGGGGAGGAGAGGCTCTTGTGCCTGAGGGTGTTAGATCCCCCAGTATAGGAGAATGCCAAGGAGGGAAGATGAGAGTGGGTGGGTGGATGGGGGAATACCCCGATAGAGGAAAGGGGGGGGGGAGGGAATAGGGAGGTTCCAAAGGGGAGATCTGGAAAGGGGAAAACATTTGAAATGTAAATAAAGTAGAAAAAAAAAAAGAGAGAGAATGTTTTAAAATGTATTAGATTTATCTTAAAAAGATCAACCATGTTTCAGAACTTGGATGATGTTCATGAGTAGATGATGTAAGCCACAGTCAGTGAAAACCAAGAAGACTAAGAAGACAAAGACCTTGGTACAAGGAAATTCAGTAGCCAAATCAGTAAACATTGTGGTAAAAATTTGAGCAATTAGTAAAAGTAAAGAGAATTCATCTGAACAATTGGAATAAATGTAGTGATGTACAAATACATTTCCTCTTTAAAGGGTTATTTGTATACTTCCTGTAAGGATTAATCACATAAGCTTGATTTTGATGATGAACTGATAGGCTTTGTGGTTTTTAGAATATAGTGACTTATATACAAACCAGTGAAGATGTAAACATGATTATAGAACAGGAATCAGTAACATAAACCCAATGGCTGTGTGAAAACGTTAGAGCTTACAGGGTAGAAGTGTGAAAAGTTAAAATGCCCACCACCTTCTATCCTAGTGTCTCCTTAGCTTCCACTAAATCATGACAATCATCATTAAAATTACAAATAGTTAAAATTAATTATTGATTTGAGTTCAAAGTCAGCCTGGTCTACAGAGTGAGTTACAGGACAGACGGGGCTATACAGAGAAACTCTGTCCCAAAAAACAAAACAAAACAAATTAGTTACCAGTAGGGACTATGACAGTGGATCTCCAGTGGAAAACTTGTTTTTCTTTTTTTTCTTTTTTTGTAGGATTTTAATTTTTACATGTTTATATGTTATAGCTCGAATATAAATCAAAACTTTCTATTCTCACTGCATGAAGTCTATACCTTTGTCATTCATTTAGATTTACAAAAGATTTATATAGTTACAAAACTCGTTAGTCTATTGGTGTGGAGGAAAACTAACATCATCGGACACCTTGTGGGATAACATAAATTTTGTAATCTTATGCTGAGGACACTTTATTAATCTCAGTTTACTATCCAAGATTATATTGTTTATTTCTGACAAGACTTCATGTGTTTTCTGGTGTGATAATCTAAAGTATGGTTTCCTGAATTTTTATTTCTACCTCCTTATGTTATCTTCTGGCTTTCACTATCACCTGTTCATCCTTTGGTTTGTCAAAAAGTATGGCTGGCTGTGTAAAGGCCATGTGGCTACTTGCTGTGGGCAGTATCAAGCATAATAGGGTAAAACCTGGCACACTTGTTTCTCAAGCCCTCTTAAAATTTTCTTGGAGACAGAACACATACTTAACAATCTGTAGTGAAGATTAAAATAACTGATCCTTATATTCATTCTAATTAGGGAAAAAAGCATTAGGAACAGAGGTGACTAAACTATAGGCATCCAAAGGATAGCAACAAATTAGTGTTATGAATAATTCCATGCTGCTAATTGGACAATTCAGATGACAACAGTCTAATTCATCGGGAGACAGGAAACTCATAGAAGAACTGATGGGAATGGTTATGTATGCCAGTAATCCTGGCACTCAGTAGGCTAAGGTCAAATATCTAGAGTTCAAGACCAGTATCGGCTACATAGTGAGACCCAACCCTGTAATTTCATCTTGTTAAAGAATTATGCTGATAGTAAAAGCACCTGTAATAATCATCAGGTTCATATTACTTTACTATTTACTGTAACATACGAGGGAATAAATAACACTCGTATAAAACTGTGCTGTAAAATTGTCTCATTCTAGGAGGCCACACTCATGTTTAACCAACATATTGATCTTACAAGAAAATTTATACCAGTATCTCTTAAGTATAGATTCTAAACACAATTTAGTAGAATAAATCTAACTATGTATTGAAAGGCTTATGCATCATGACTAAGTAGAGTACAAGATTGCATCCCAGGAATCTGAATTTGGATTAACATTTGACAATCAATCAACAGTTGGGCATGGCAGTGCACATCTTTAGTCCTGGCATTTAGGAGGCAGAGGTGGGTATATCTCTGTGAGTTTGACACCAACCAGATCTACATAGCTCCAGGCTACATAGTGAGACTGTCTGAAGGAAGAGAAAGAGAGAAAGAAAAGGGGAGGGGTAAGGGATGTATTGAACCATACAGGACATCTTCTACATGCAATGGGGAGTCATGGATTAGTTTCAATTGGGAAGTGAGGTTACAAAATTAATCAAGTTTGTAATTTTTGAAAATCGTATGGTTGCTCTAAGGAATGAATTATAAGAGAGAAGCTGTAAAAACAGGAGAATTGTAATATATAGAGAAGTAATCATGAGCATAAGTAATGTATAAGCAACAGGCAGTTGAAAAGTTAAAGTAAAAATTCTCACTTAAAATAACATCTAAGGATTGGTGGGATTGTTTAGCCAGTAAAGGTACAAGCCTGCTGACCAGAGTTTGATCCCTGGAATCCACATGATAGAGAGAACCTACTTCCCAAAAGTTATCCTCTGACTTATATATGCATGTTCTGTTTTACACAGGTGTGCCCCCACCCCTGTTTAAAATAACAGCTAAAGAGATGAGGCATGATAAATTTAACAAAAGATACCTAAGATATGTGTGTGTGTGTGTGTGTGTGTGTGTGTGTATGTATGTATGTATGTATACATACACATACTTTATTTTATTCTTAGCTGTTCTCTTGGTTGGAGAGTAGGTACTCAACAAATATTTGATTAATAGATGAATAAATTAATGCATACGAAGACAACTAAGGTCTTTTAGGGAGCATCTGTTTGATGGTTACAAGTTACTCTGTTTTGTGAGAGAGCATATTTTGTTTTGGCATTGCTCAGTGCTGAACTTACATATTGCCAAAAGCACCTTAAAATCTTTGCCTTATCTTCTGTTAAGCTGTATGTGAAGCAGAACCTGAGCAGCCTGTTCGACATTACCCACTGTGGGTGAAAGTAGAAGGTGAAGTAGATCCAGAGCCGGTTTATATCCCAACCCCTTCTGTCATTGAACCTATAAAACCATTGGTGTTGCCTCAGCCGGATGTGTCTTCTGCTACCACGAAGGGCAAACCAACCCCTGGAGTTAAACCAGTACGAGCATATACTCCTAAGCCCAATCCTGTGGTAAGTCTGTCTGTTGTCGTCGTTTTTATTATAAGTTCCACTAGCCATTTGTAAAGGTGATAGATTTCAAGCAGAGCTTATATTCTGTCAAGAATTTAGGTAGTGTATTTGTAAGGCCCTTCTTCTCTGGCTCAGTTAGTTTATTTGCTCTCACTTTAACAATGTGATAAAAGTGGAGATGCGTAGTCATAATTGAAGATAGCCAAGTTTCATAGAAAGTGAACTTTTTCATAATTCTTTATTTTTGTGTATGTGTGTTTGCCACATGTATATAGGTACTCTCAGAGCTTAGATGTGTTGTGGGATCCCCTGGAGCTTGAGTCAGACACTGTTGGGAGGAAGAGGCAGTGTTGGATCTCTGAGTTCAGGAGTTCTAGCCTAGCCTACTATTGGGAGTTCCAGGATAGCCAGGGCTACACAGAGAGATCCTGTATCAAATAACAGACAGACAAAACCAAACCAAAAACCCAACTTTTGTAATGGAAACAAAAATTCTTCCTTTGGATTCCAGGACAAGTTTTTTCCTTCTATCATTATAATGGTCTCTTTTGTTATTTGAAATTTACAGATAAGGGAAGAGGACAAAGATCCTGTCTATTTGTACTTTGAAAGTATGATGACTTGTGCCCGAGTTCGAGTGTATGAACGAAAGAAAGAGGAGCAGAGACAACTGTCTCCACCCCTGTCTCCAGCCTCATCATTTCAGCAGCAGAGTTCCTGTTACTCTAGTCCTGAGAACCATGTTACAAAGGTGAACTGCCTGTTTCATAATAACCTTTTAATTTGCAGATACCTGTGGCTGGAATTTTTATTACTATCATCATAATCTTTGTGTTTCCTATAATGTATAAGTAAACCCATTTCTCTTTATATTTATTTAAATAATCTATCTTTCAGTGTTTGTTACTAAAATCCTGATCATGTAAATTATTTTCTAAGTAACTCATTCAATCTTAAGAACATCGAAGGTAAGATGACTACATTTCATTTATCTACTTTTGGGGGGACAGGATTGTATAATATAGTAATACAGCTGGGCAGATGTGAAGTTGTGAATTATTTTACTAATTTATGTCCTCTCTGTAGATAATAAATATTTTTTGAATTAAAGTATTTCTGTATTGTTTTCTTCTTTAGGAACTTGATTCTGAACAGACCTTAAAGCAACTCATTTGTGACTTGGAGGATGATTCTGATAAATCACAAGGTTAGAATAAAAACTAGCTATTAACAGTTGATAGTAGTTATTATATAATTCTGAATTATTTAGTGGCAAAAATTCTTAAACCACTAATCCATAATATGACACTGTGTTTTTTTCTAACCTCTGCAAAAAAATAGAAAGAACAAGTAGAAATATTTCTTCATTATTTGCTTTTGTATCCATAGAAGGTCTTCCTGTGTTGATTAGGTATTTATTTCAGAGAACATAAGAATCATCTCAGTGAAAAAAATTTCTCTTTTCAAGCCTCAAGGATAAGGGTGTCATTAGCTATTAAAATTTACCTTAGGTCTTCCATAGCCACCACCATTGGGCATGTGTAAAGGGAGAATAGAAGAATAACTATCACTCATGATCTAGAAGTCTCTATTGCCATAATTTCTATGAAGATATTATAACCTCAGCAAATAGATTTGTTTTCAGGTATGCAGCACCTAAGCAGCAGCACTCTTCTTATAATGACATAGTGTGCAGTAAATAGCATGTTTTTGTTTTACATTTAAGAAAGAGAGGAGGCTGCTGGAGACCATGTGCATTCCAGGGATGATTGAGCTGGAGTCTGTATCCTTGACACAGCTCTAGCACATTGGTTGAGAAGCTCTGCTATAGAAATTTGATGCCTTATGAAATATGTATCTTGTCAGTGTGTCACCATGATTAGGGATACATTGGGAACCTGAATCATTTGTATACAATAGAGCAACCATATCTAGAGGCATAGCAGAGTTTGTAGTAGAAACTAGTGATAGAATGTGCCTTAAAAATTGTGTTTTCAGGGCTGGAGAGATAGCTCAGTGCTGAAGAGCAATGGCTGCTCTTCCAAAGGTCCTGAGTTCAATTCCTGGCAACCACATAGTGGCTCACAACCATCTGTAATGGGATGCCCTCTTCTGGTGTGTCTGAAGAGAGCAAAAGTGTACTCACATACATAAAATAAATAAATAAGTCTTTAATTAACTCCCCCCCTCCCCCCCATAGGGTTTCTCTGTATAGCCCTGGCTGTCCTGGAACTCTGTAGACCAGGCTGGCCTCGAACTCAGAAATCCATCTGCCTCTGCCTCCCAAGTGCTAGGATTAAAGGTGTATGCTACCACGGCCCTGCTTGTTTTTTCCTTTTTAAATTACATTTATTTTATGTGTGTGAGTATAGTGGGCAATACTTGGTTGCCGTGGCACACACATCAGAGGACAGCTTGCAGAAGTGTGTTCTCACCGTCCATCATATAGGTCTAGGGATTGAACTCAGATCAGCCGGCTTAGTCACAAGTGCTATCTCACCACACTTTCTTGTTTTTGGTCTCCAGCCCCAAACAATAACTCTATCAAGTAAATTTTACCATAGTTATAGGTCACACTTTGCAAGGCAGTGCTTCTTTTATGTTTCTAGCCTTTTAGAGAAGTGCTAAGGAAATTTCCTTTTTATGAGATAATTTAGTCTATGAGATAGTAAAGACAAGTGTTTACTTCTGTAAGGTCTCCCCCACCCTCCAATGTTGACTTTACACACTAATTTAACACTGAAATGAGACAATGAGAAACTTGAATTTCTTTCAAAGTTCAGTAGCATGCCTTTAATCTCAATACTCAGGAGGCAGAGCCAGATGGGTCTCTGTGAGTTTGAGGCCAGCCTAATTTACATAGTGAGTTCCAGAACAGCCAGGGCTTTTATTCAGAGAAACCCTGTTTTCAAAAACCAAAAAAAAAAAAGGGAAAGGGATCCCCCTACCCCCATCAAGGTTTAGTACAGAATGTCTGTGATCTGTGATGTAGAGGGTCTTTCTATTTATTTTTTTAAACAGAAAAGAGCTGGAAATCCTCCTGCAATGAAGGAGAGTCCTCCTCTACCTCTTATGTACATCAGAGGTCACCTGGGGGTCCCACCAAATTAATAGAGATCATCTCAGACTGCAACTGGGAAGAAGATCGAAACAAGATCTTGAGCATTTTATCTCAGCACATCAATAGCAACATGCCACAGTCACTTAAGGTGGGCAGTTTCATCATTGAGTTGGCTTCTCAGCGGAAGTGTCGGGGTGAGAAGACCCCTCCTGTTTATTCTTCTCGTGTGAAAATCTCTATGCCATCAAGTCAAGACCAAGATGATATGGCTGAGAAATCTGGATCAGAGACTCCTGATGGTCCATTGTCCCCTGGGAAAATGGATGGTATCTCTCCTGTGCAGACAGATGCCATGGATTCAGTGAGGGAGAGAGTACATGGAGGCAAAGGTCTGCCTTTTTATGCAGGGCTTTCTCCTTCGGGGAAGCTTGTGGCCTATAAACGTAAACCCAGTTCAACTACATCTGGGCTTATCCAGGTGAGAATTATATTTAATCTGGGCATAGTACCTTTTTATACTTAGCTAACATCATCATTTTTTTTTTTTCTTTCAACACTCAAGCCCTTTGTTGACCTTAGGTCATATTTCTTCAATTTTTCTGAGAACTGGGTAATAAAGCCATTATTTCTTATTATGATAAGTGTAGGTTAGATGAATATGTAAGGCAAACTACTGTTATATAAACAGATATGGAGCCTTACATTAGCTTATGGTTTTTATTTTTTGTATTTTCAGAAAGTTTCTATTTATAAGCTTTACTGCGTGGGCTCTAGTGATCCTAACTAAGCAAAAATAGGCTTTTAATTTGGGTCTTAGAATATCTTACATAAAATGTTCAAAATAGAAGTATATAGATTACTAGATATTGTAGAGATAAGTTGGCTTTTTAAGTCGGATAGTGGTGGTGGTGGTGGTAGTACACGCCTTTAATCCCAGCACTTGGCTGGCAGAGGCAGGTGGATCTCTTAAGTTCAGGACATCCAGGGCTACCATGTGAAACTTTTTCTTTAAAAAGAAAACCAACCAACCAAAGATAGGTACTATATGAGAGTAGTACTAGGGAGCTGCTTATTTCCATTTGCTTGTTTTACAGGAATGGGTTGAACCTAAGTACTCTGTTACCAACCTGCATTGATACCTCAGGAAAAAATTTAATTTAGTAAGATGTTATTCAAACACATATAGGTTTTGTTGTTGGTTTGTTTTTTTTTTTTTTGAAGTGAACTGTAATTACTTTTTTTTTCTTTTTGAAATTTTGTGAGGTAAAATAACTCTTTGCTATTAGTAAGTTAAGCAGTAAATTGGCTTGTAGAATATTCTCTGGAGAAAGAAGTTCTGAATTAAATGTTAGCTATATGTAGGCATAGTGGCACATGCCTTTAATCTCAGTACTCAGGAGGCAGAGGTAGGCAGATTTCTGAGGTCGTAGCTAGCCTGGTCTACAGAGTAAGTTTTAGGATAGCTGTGACTGCACAGAGGAACCCTGTCTTGAAAAGAAACAAAGTCAACTGTATAACTTGAATGGGCAGTCAGTTTGTAATACATGTTGAACATTCTTAATCCCCATACCTAAATTTGAAATTATGATCATCAGCAATAGAAAATTCCACAGCTGCCTTCTTATGATGGGTCAGAATGCTAGCACACTAAACACTATTATATAAAGTTAGCTATGGTCCTTATTTATATGTAATTGTATATAACCTAAATAACTTTAGTGCTTTGACTTGGATCTTGTCTCGAAGACAGCTTATTATGTATATCTGAGACTCTGAAATGCTTCTTTTTTATCCCAGGAATTTGGGATAAGGAATGCTCAACCTGTATAGACTTTAGGGAAGATAATAATCTTCAATAACAGGTAGGGTGTATACAGCTAAACTAGTATTGTTTACTTTTGATTGAAAAAATTTTTTCCTTCTTTTTGATAACAAATTTTTGAGGGATTGAGGTTGCTGATCTTCCTGAGAATTATCAAAATTAAGTAGCAAAGAGTAATTTTGTGTTTTGGAGTGGGTTGTTATAGTTTCTTTACTGTTAACCTATAAATTTGAAGAGTAGATGGCTCCATTTTCTGATGAGACAGAAAAGGTTATGTTCTCCAGATGTCACCCAGTAGTATATGACTAGAAACATGAGTGAGGAACTTTGGAGGCTTCTGTGTTCTCTTAAAACACACACACAGTAGTAAGTTATCAACTTAGGCATCATCATAAAAAGTGTACACCTCATTTGGTCATTTTATTATAACCATTTAGTGACTGCATCTAGAAATATTCTGAGTTTGTGCCAACATTTTATTTTGAGCATGTTCTGTTTATAATATCTCTAGAATTGCCTTTTGGAAAACCAAAAACTGAAGCAACAGATACAACTTTGCAATTATAAGCACTGGCTGCTCTTCCAGAGGATCCTGGTTCAGTTGTCACCACTTAGAATGGTGGCTCATAGTGGTCTGTAATTCCAGTATCCCCTTTTGGCCTTTGTGGGCACCAGGCATGTACATGGTGCACAGGCAAACACTCATACACATAAAATAAAAATAAATAAAATCTTAGAAAAAGAAAAGCAAAAACTGGTGTGACTTAATAGTTTAGGCTATTTTAGCAGTGTCTTGTAACTTCAAAAACAGATTTTATTATTTTAAGATATGAAGGATACTTAAAAAGACCCTGTGTGATGGCTTTTATACTTCTCTGGTCTCAGAGAGATTCTGTGGATCATGGGTATTCTTTTTGCTGATGATTCATTAATAACCACAGTTGCTTATTAAAGTAAAACTGTTAGATAAATTTTTGGATACAGTTATGTCTTTTACATATCTGTAATGCAGAAATGAGTTTAGTTTCTAAGATTCTCTATTTCCAAACTATAAATGAAGTTCAAGTTAGTTCAGATATCAGATGATACCATCCAGTTACTGAGATTATCCACAATGGAAAAGCTTCACTTATTTTTCCTTTTTACATCTAAAGCATAGACTTTAAAACGCCTTATAAAAATGAAACCCCTGTCAAGGGAGAGGAGTTAGCAAGAGAATTTTATCTTTACAGAATTTCTCTTTGCCACTTGTTTCAGGTTAATGGTAAGAGTTACCCGCAGGCTAAGTTGCTATTGGGACAGATGGGGGCATTGCATCCAGCCAATAGGCTAGCTGCTTATATCACAGGCAGGTTGCGACCCTCAGTCCTGGACCTCTCAACCCTCAGTACTGTCATCTCCAAGGTAGCATCCAATGCCAAGGTGGCTGCATCCAGGAAACCACGCACCCTGTTGCCTTCAACATTCAATTCCAAAATGGCATCCTCTGGCCCACCAACAAATCGCTCTGGGAAGAATCCGAAAGCATTTGTTCCAGCAAAAAGGCCAATTGGTAAGTAAGAGAATGCATATAGTTTGGAAAGGCCTGTGATTTAATGTTGGCCAGTGAATACAATATGAAGGTTATAAAAGTAGCAAAATACAGAATTTGGTGTTATTATTAATAACCTTACTTAAATATTTTAAAATAATTCTTCTGATGACCCACGAATTGAATTTTAGTTTTACAGTCAAAAGACTTTGAAACTATATTAACATAGAAAAACCAAGGTTTTGCTTTAAAATATTTTCTTTATTTTTTTCCTATGATGGTTGAGGTTTTTAATACCAATCATTTGGATATTCCTTGTACTTACAAATCTAAGAAGCTAGCAAGCACTAGTAGAATGGGTTAGTATAGGCTAAAAATTAAAAACTCTTGTAAAACAAATAATTTAAAATAATGCAGTGTTCTATATATTTCTGTCTTGTGGATGAAAACTTCTTTTGCCAAACATTTTAGTGTATGGTCTGTATTAAATTGCCTCCTTGAAACATTGTTTTAGTTGAAAGTTCTATGGTTAGTTTATGGAATTCCTCTTTTTTGTTTCAAATACCTTTAGAAATGTTAAGTAAAGGTGTCAGTTTGTCTTCATTTTTATTCTTCTAACAGGAAATTGAAATATGGCTGAAGGCTGGAGTGAAGATAAAGGATGGGCAATTAATGCTTTAAAGAGAACCTATTTATGCCTCTTTAGAATGCAGCTTTAATAAGAATTTAAAACAATAAAACAGTCTTATTCTGCTTTTAAAAATGTGTTTATATTTTTAAAAATCTATAGTACTTTAGTATTTTGTAAATAGGAACTGCTGAGGCAGGAGGGAAATGTTAAGAACATACTTTTAAACTTTCAATGGGGAAAGTAAGGTTTGTGTTGGGGAATCTTGGTCTTCCCATTTTCATCTGTTTTAGGTGATAAGTAGTAACTGTTGCTTTGTGTGTGTGTGTTGTGACATGGTTTCTATGTGGCCTTGGCTGTCCTAAAACATTATTGTAGACCAGGATGACCTCAAACTCACAGAGATGTACCTACCTCTGCTTTCCTAGTGCTGGGATTAAGTGCATGATTCACTATGCCTAACTTGCTCTCATTTCTTTTTTCTTTTTCCTTTATTTTTTTAAAGATTGATTTATTTATTTTATGTATATGAGTACACTGTATGTAGCTGTCTTCAGACACACTGGGATCCCATTACAGATGGTTGTAAGCCACCATGTGGTTGCTGGGAATTGAACTCAGGACCTATGGAAGAGCAGTCTTAATGGCTGAGCCATCTCTCCAGCCCCTCATTTCTTTTAAGTATCCTAAGAATTTAGATATATTGTGTAGCCTAAAGAAGTTTAGTCTTGGTCTGGAGAGATGGCTCAGCAGTTAAGAGCACTGACTGCTCTTCCAGAGGTCCTGAGTTATTCTCAGCAACCACATGGTGGCTCACAACCATCTGTAATGGAGTCTGATGCCCTCTTCTGGTGTCTGAAGACAGCGATAGTGTACTCACATACATGAAATAAATAACTCTTAAAAAAAAAAAGACGTGTAGTCTGAGCATTCAATTTTAACTCCTCCTCCTCTTCCTCCTCCTCCTCCTCTTCTTCTTCTTCTGATTATTATTATTATTATTATAAAATTAGAATTATAACCGGGCAGTGGTGTCACATGCCTTTAATCCCAGCACTCAGGACTTGGGGGCAGGTAGGCAGCCTGATCTACCGAGTGAGTTCCAGGACGGCCAGGTTTATAGAGAGAAACCCTGTCCCAGAAAACAAAAACAAACAATCAAAGAATAGAATTTTAAAGCTTTGCTTTGGGTGGAGGACAGTGTTTGATTCTTTTTTGTGGGTAGTAATTGGTACTTACAGTGGGTTATACATTTAAGAAGTTGGCCCAGTGTGCACAACTAATGTTATAAGCACAGTCAATTAGTAGGGGGGGCACAGTAAGGGAAATGAAGACTTTTGACCTGCAAATTTTTATTTGCAGCAGCTCGGCCCTCTCCTGGTGGTGTGTTCACACAGTTTGTGATGAGCAAAGTTGGTGCCTTACAGCAGAAGATACCTGGA
This sequence comes from Rhynchomys soricoides, assembly GCA_019843965.1. Taxonomy (NCBI): domain Eukaryota; kingdom Metazoa; phylum Chordata; class Mammalia; order Rodentia; family Muridae; genus Rhynchomys; species Rhynchomys soricoides. The sequence continues at coordinate 7,855,049 of JADRCH010000088.1, forward strand.
GTTCGTACACCTCAACCCCTTACAGGGCCACAGAAGTTCAGTATCAGGCCTTCTCCAGTAATGGTCGTCACACCTGTGGTTTCTTCTGAGCAAGTTCAGGTGTGCAGCACTGTAACTGCTGCCGTCACTACTTCCCCTCAAGTGTTTTTAGAAAATGTTACTGCTGTGCCATCTCTGACTGCTAATTCTGATATGGGAGCTAAAGAAACTACTTATTCTTCTAGTGCCTCTGCTGCTGGGGTTGTTGAGATCTCTGAAACTAATAACACTACCCCTGTAACATCTACCCAGTCTACAGCCACTGTGAACCTTACCAACACTACTGGGATAACTTCTAGCCCTGTGACTTCAGTTTCGTTTCCTAAACCATTGGTAGCATCTCCATCCATAACTCTTCCTGTTGCTTCTACCGCCTCCACCTCCATAGTCATGGTGACCACAGCTGCATCTTCTTCCGTGGTGACCACACCCACTTCATCACTGAGTTCTGTACCTATTATACTCTCAGGAATTAATGGAAGTCCACCAGTGAGCCAGAGACCAGGTAAGGACTAGTACTTTTCAGCTGCTTTATTATAAAGCTCCTTAATAGAATTTTCTAGTTGTAATAAAATTAGGAGTTTCTAGTTTGGACACTGTCATTTGTAATTGCATTGGGCTGCATTCATAGCTATCTTGAAATGCATGCAGGCCACAGTTTAGATATGCCTGAATACATTTTAGAGTTTCAGCCATAGTATGACATGTTAACATTCCTAAAACTTTAAAATTCCACAAAGCCGAACCCTAAAAATAACAGAGGTTTTGGCTAGTTGTAGGATTAGGAGTGACCCCTGTCTGTACAGTTCTGTAGCCAGACTCCTGAGTACAGGGGTCAGCTGTCTGCAAAAGATTATCTGATTGGTAGGTTAATAGGACTAAAGTTTAATCCAGGGAATATTAAAACTCAAAACAGTGGAAATAATGTAAATAGGACCAGAGCTCTGAGCCATTAGAAAGAACAGCCATTAAAGTGACATGGGAGGAAGTACAAACTGCTGCACGATGAGAGCTGCCTCACCCATCTCTTAAGGAGGGGATTTCGTATGCAGCTGCTGGGTGAGTTACTGATTTCTTTTCCCCTCTCTCCTTTCCTTCCTTTCTAAGAAAATGTTTCTGCATTTATAAGAAAATATACAGCAGTGACATTTTCTAAAATAATATACTTATTTTGATGTTTTTATAAATTTTTATTTTATGTATATAGTGTTTTGCCTGTTGTGTGTCTCTGGAGGCTGGCCTGCTTGCCTGCTGGCCTTCCTTAAAGAAGGTGTCATATTCATTCCTAGCTTTCATTATTATACTTAGTTGATAAAATAACCTGGCCAAAAAAGGCAAGTAATAGGTTTATTTGGGCTCATGGTTTTAAGGGTACAGTCCTTTGTGGTCAGGAAAACCATGGCAACAGGAGTATAGTCGCTATGTCACTGTGTGTCTGGAACTTAATGCTATCCAGGACCCGAACCTGTGGAATGGTGTCATCCACATTCATGATGGATTTTCCCTCCTTGGTTAAACTTCAAGGAACAACCTCACAGACATGGCCATAGGCTGCTATCCCAGGTGTTTCTAAATCCCATCAAGTTGACAATCCACATGAACTGACACTGATATAACTAATAAGAGATAAGGAGACACATTTCTATGTTTAGTACTTATAGTTTGTATTCATCAACTTTTTAAATAAATTTAAATTTTATTTCCTCTTTTTAAAAAATTTATTTTAGCCTGGCAGTGGTGGTGCAGGCTTTTAATCCCAACACTCAGGAGGCAGAGGCGGATCTCTGAGTTTGAGGCCACCCTGGTCTGCAGAGTGACTTCAGGACTTCAGTGCTACAAACACTGAGAAACCCTATCTCAAACAAAATAAAAATTGTTTTAATTTTATATGAGTGTTGCTTGCATGTATGCAAGTACACCATGTGCTTGCTGTATAGGGGCCAGAAGAAGTTATAAGATCCCTGAGAATAAGTTACAGACTACTGGTTATGAACTGCCTTGTAGGGAACCTGGGTCCTCTGGAAGAGAAGCCAGTGTTCTTGACCACTGAGCTATCTCACTAGCCCCAGATTTAAGTTGAATTATGTTAAAAGAATTTAGGGTAATATAATTATTTATTTTTATTTATTTATTTATTTATTTTTAAAGACAGGGATTCTCTATGTAATAGAGTTCTGGCTGTCCTGGACTTGCTTTTTAGACCAAGCTGGCCTCGAACTCACAGAGATCTGCCTGTCTCTGCCTCCTGAGTGCTAAGATTAAAGGTGTGTACCATCATATCAACTTACTTTGATAGTTTTTAAATAAATTTTTATTTTATGTATATATTTGATGTATCTGTGCATGTCTGTGGACTGCATACTTGCAGTGCCCTTGGAATTCAAAAGAGGACATGGGGTCCTCTGAACCCAGGTGTTTAACATATTTTAGTGCTAATATCAGATAAGTGTACTAATTAGATTGGTTTTGTTTGTACTTACTATGATTTTTATACCTATTTCTTTACCCCAGAGCTAACACTAAAATATTCTTTTCTCATCTTGTATTTCCAAATAGCTCTTCTAAACAATAAACATCATTTATTACTATTAATGGTTTGAAATGTCTTTGTTGTTACTGTTGTTTTTCAAGACAGGGTTTTTTCTGTGTAGCTCTGGCTGTCAGACCTGGTTGGCCCCAATCTCACATCATCCTGCGTCTGGCTCAACCACCACTCAGCTTGAAATGTCTTTTAATTCACATTTTCTGAATTTTTTACTTTAAAAAAAAAGAAAAAGAAAAAACTTTGCTGGGCAGTGGTGGTGCACACCTTTCATCCCAGCACTTGGGAGGCAGAGGCAGGCGGATTTCTGAGTTCGAGGCCAGCCTGGTCTACAGAGTGAGTTCCAGGACAGCCAGGGCTACACAGAGAAACCTTGTCTCAAAAAAAAACCTTTTTTGCTTCTCTCTAACAGGGCTTTATTTCTCTAGATTTCTTTGATATTTCTTAGTTTCATACTATTGAACTAGGAGTTTTTTGTTTGTTTTGAGATTATTCCCACAAATGTTTAAGCTTTTCTTTGTAATTTTTAAAAAGATTTGTTTTAATTTTATGTGAATTGGTATTTTGTTTGCGCGCGTGTGTGTGCGCCTCATGTGTGCAGTGCCTACAGAAGCCAGAACAGAGCATCATAGTCCCTAGAACTAGAGTTATAATTAGCCGGTTGTAAGGTGTTAGGAATTGAACCTGGGTCCTCTGAAAGAAAAAAGCCAGTGCTCTTAACCACTGAAACATCTTTACAGCCTTAAGTTAAACACTTTGTTATTTAAAAATCAAAGAGCACTGGCATAGACTTCATAATATTTACTCCTAACACTATCTTTCTGAAGTACAAGCTGTGAAACAAAAATCCTAGGATTAGTTGTAAAGAAGAGAGTTAGATTATAATCTCTTGAACTTGAATGTGAACTCAGCTTTAGAGTTTTGCCTCTGCTTTTCATCAGATAAAAGTATGTTTTGAAATGTACTTTTTTTTTTTTTTTTTTTTTTGGTTTTTCGAGACAGGGTTTCTCTATGTATCCCTGGCTGTCCTGGAACTCACTCTGTAGACCAGGCTGGCCTCGAACTCAGAAATCCACCTGCCTCTGCCTCCCGAGTGCTGGGATTAAAGGCGTACATCACCACCGCCCAGCGAAATGTACTTCTTGAAAAATTGATTCTTTTCCTTTTAATCCATTCTGAATCTAAAGCTCTACAATGTCTGGGCAATTACTCAGGTTTAAAATACATTATTCTTTGGCAGACAAGATATCTCAGTAGGTAAAGGTACTTGCCTCTAAACCTGATGACCTGAGTTCTATTCCCAGGACCCACATGGTAGAAGAAGAACACTGTCTCCTACAAGTTGTCCTTTGATTCATATACACATAAATAAATGTAATTTGTTTGTTTGTTGAGACGCGTTTCTCTGTATAGGCCTGGCTATCCTAAAAGTCGCTTTGTAGACCAGGCTGGCCTCCAAACTCAGAGATTTGCCCATCTCTGCCTCCCATGTTTGGGGATTAAAAGTGTGGATCACCACTAGCAAACGTGACGATGACGATGATGGGCCAAGTGTGTTGGTGCATATCTTAACCTCAATTCTCAGGACAGAGGCAGGCATTTTCTTTTCAGTTTGAGGCCAACCTGTTTTCCATTGCGAGTTCCAGGGTAGTCAGGGATATATAGAGAGATGTTGTCTCAAAACAAATAAAACAAATTATAGATTATTCTTAACTCTAAATAGTATACTATAAAGGGAAAGGATTTCCCTAACTTTATAATTCAAGTTAGACGTTACTTGCAGCATTATTTGGTCTTATGTCATATTATTTTTACCCATGCATTTTTAAAGATAAGCTCTTATAGTAGCCTCTCATTTTTCTGTTTTCCAGAAAATGCCCCTCAAATTCCAGTGACTACCCCACAGATCTCTCCTAACAACGTGAAACGTACTGGACCTCGATTGTTGTTGATTCCAGTGCAGCAGGGTTCTCCTACGCTTAGACCAATCCAAAACCCACAGCTTCAGGGACAGCGGATGGTCTTGCAACCTGTTAGAAGTCCAAGTGGAATGAACCTATTCAGGCACCCCAATGGGCAGATTGTCCAACTCCTACCTTTACATCAGATTCGAGGCTCTAATACCCAGCCCAGCTTACAGCCTGTGGTGTTTCGGAACCCAGGTATAAAGTTAGAGATCTTTCTGATGAGCTTTATTGTTAAATCACTTGACTATGTGATGTGTTTGGTATGCCAGAATTTTTCTTTCTCAGTCTCCTAAACTGGGAGACATACCTTAAAAGACTTGATGGTATGAGTGGTGGTGATTTAAGCTCTTTTTCTTTCCAGGATCTGTGGTGGGAATCCGACTACCAGCTCCTTGCAAATCTTCAGAGACTCCATCATCTTCTGCTTCGTCCTCCGCCTTCTCTGTCATGAGTCCTGTAATTCAGGCTGTTGGGTCTTCTTCAACAGTAAATGTCATTTCTCAGGCACCTTCAGTGCTTTCCTCTGGATCTAGTTTTGTCTCTCAGGCTGGTACACTGACTCTGAGGATTTCTCCTCCTGAAACTCAAAACCTTGCAAGTAAAACAGGCTCTGAAAGCAAAATAACACCCAGCACTGGAGGACAGCCTGTGGGCACTGCTAGCCTCATTCCTCTGCAGTCAGGTAGCTTTGCTTTGTTGCAGCTCCCAGGACAAAAGCCTATCCCTAACTCTGTTCTTCAGCATGTTGCTTCCCTTCAAATAAAAAAGGAGTCTCAGAATACAGATCAGAAAGATGAAACAAACTCTATCAAAAGAGAGGAGGAAACTAAGAAAGCTCTACCATCAAAAGATGAAGCTGTAGACCCTGAGGCTAATACAATGAAGCAAAACTCAGGAATTACTGCCTCAGAAGATACCTTGAATAATTCATTGGATGATGGGGGTGATCTTTTGGATGAAGAAACCCTTAGGGAAGATGCCAGACCTTATGAATACTCTTTTAGCACCGGGTCTCACACAGATGAAGACAAAGATGGTGATGAGGAATCTGGGAACAAGAATCACAGCAGTCCAAAAGAAAAACAGACTGTTCCAGTAGTTAGGGCTAGCTCTGAAAACATCGATATTATGACACTCCAAAACGTCAGAAAAATACGGCCTCAAAAGTGTGTTGAGGTGAAGGTCGAACAGCAACAGGCATCAGACAATCTAGAGAACCCAGATAATTTTCTAGTCCTCTCTAAGGAGGAAAGTAAATTTGAATTGCCGGGGAGCCAAGTTAAGGAACAGCAATGTAACTCAAAGGCAGAGGCCAAGAAAGATTCTGAAGACTCTCTGGGGAAGGACAGTCTTAGAGAGAGATGGAGAAAACACCTGAAGGGGCCCTTAACTCAGAAGTACATTGGAATTTCACAGAACTTTAAGAAAGAGGCAAATGTTCAGCTCTTTACAGAAATGAAGCCGTGTCAAGAAAATTCTGAACAGGATATCTCTGAATTACTTGCAAAAAGTGGAACTATTGAAAGTGGTGGAGTTTTAAAAACCGAGGATGGTTCTTGGAGTGGCATTTCTAGTTCTGCGGCCTTCTCTATTATTCCTAGGAGAGCTACAAAAGGAAGAAGAGGGAGCAGACATTTTCAGGATCGTTTACTGCTCTCAAGAGAGCAGATGAAACCAAAGCAACAGACAAAGGGTGGGAGAAGCAGTGCTGGCTTCACGGTTTTGGATTTGGAAGATGAGGATGAGGAAGATGAGAATGAGAAAACCGATGATTCTATTGATGAGATTGTGGATGTTGTTTCTGGCTACCAGAGTGAGGAAGTTGATGTAGAAAAGGTGGTGAGCCCGTTTTTTGTTGTGACTGAAACTTCATGGATTTAAATGATTAGAGATAGCTGTTCTAGAGCATCACTAATACCTGATGTATTCATTTGGGTGCCTAGGTTTAGATTATTATTAAATGACTAGTATTTAAGGCAACACTTTGTGTCTTACTCATTACTCTTGTAAAGGTGGCTTGATCTTTTGGAGTATAGATGCTGTAAAGGGCCTACTAAGTTGATTTTTTGAGGATACCTTGAAAGTCCTACAATCATTTGATTGCAGTGGTTTCTGTCACATTGTCTGTGATGTGATTGACACTACCTGATACAGATAAACAATGAAAGTATGCCTTTAAAAGTAGAGGAGAAGGAGTTTGTCTGCATTTAGAGGAAAAATTTTCTTCTTGGAGAAAAACTGCAAAGTTCCACCTGATACTTTGTTTAATCTTACCTGAAAGCTGCTTTGTATCTTTCAGTATTGTGTTGGAACTATAAATTCTATATTTTTTCTATATTTTTTAAATATATTCTAGGCTTCGGTTATTGTTTTTTATAATGTAAACTTTATAGTTTTATATTTTAATTTTCTTGAGATTTTTCTTAATAGGTTTCCTATTTACGGGACTATTAACTGAATTAAGTAATTAAGGGCCAGACATGATATAGGGCAAGAGTTAGATTACATTTTTTTTTTCCTATAAAGGGGCCAGAGAGCAAACATTTTACACATTGCTATAGTGGTATGGAAGCAACCACAAACATGTGAGTGAAAGAATGGGGCTGTATTCCAATAATATTCCAATAAAATTACAAAATAGGTAGTGGGCTTTGGGTTCCTGAGCTCTACCATAGGGTCAGATATCAAACATGAGCTCAGAGACAGCTGCTTCAGGGAGCACAAAAATTAAATTGTCAACTCTCTTCATGAGCAAATGATAGAAGCCTTTGTACCAATTATATTTTAGAATCTCTTTCTTGAGATGTTTAGCTCCTATTTCGACTGCTATTTCCTTGTTAATACCTAACTGCTTTATCAATTACAACAAAAAGGTAGTAGTTTAAAACTAAAATAGCTGATCATGGTGGTGCACATCTTTTATCCTGTGAGATCTTTTGAATTTAGGCTGACCTGCTCAACATTGAGAACCTGTCCTAAAAACAGTTCCCTCAAAAAACCCTGTAAAACATTTTAACCTTGTATTATACCCGGGCTTCGGTTGTTTGACTTATAAGTAAGGATACAGCTCTAACATTGGATAATTTATATATGCATTTGCCTTACACTTTCTCTGTAGGTTAATCCTTTTCAGGGACATAAATCTAAGAATATGGAGTTTGTATGGGTGTATCACACAACTTATTGTACTTATACAGTCTCCTTTGTAGTTAGTCTGAGTAAACATTACATCAACAAACAAAACCAAAACAGTCCAACTTTAAAACTAGTGAGGACTTTACTGATCAGTGGAACTGCTTTTGCAGAGCCTGTGGAATGCCTTAATCGTACAGGGGCTCTTGCTTGGATATACTAATCTGACTTCTAAAAAAAGTACAAAACATTATGTGAATGATCTCCAAAATATAAATTCTGTATCGTGTTTACATGCATGTCCAATGCCAAAATTATCTTTACACTTGTTGCTAGACTTGTATTTGAATTATATGAGGAAATTTGTCTTCTCTTGAGATTATTGGATACAATTTACAAAGTCTGCAGTTAAGATCATGCAATAGATGGGTGTAGAGTGCAGGCCTATAATCATTGAGGAGGTAGAGGCAGGAGGATTGCAGGTTTGAGCTGTCCTGGAATATATAACATACCCCGTGTCATAGATCTATGAAGTAGGCATACACCTTTCTGTTCAAGTATTATAAATCAAACCTACATTAGTAACTTTAGACTCTATTCAATTTTCTTCCTTAGAATTAATTATAATATATCTTGTCTAAATTTAATGTATATTGCTTAAATTATGCTTAAGTTAAAGTGAGCACCATAAATGATAGCTTGTATTTAGTGTCTATTAGCCTTATGGAGCCTTTAATTTGGAGTTGATTTATCTAAAATTATAAACATGAGAGTTTTAGTTAGGTGATTGGGCTAACTCTTTTTAAATTATGTCTGTAAAGTACAATGTAAATAGATATATAATGATAACTTTTTTTTTTTAGTTTCTGGCATAATGATCACTACTTTTAAAGGTGGACTTGGAAATATCTGTTTATCCCACATCACACGTGCAACTTTGTAAAAGTATTCAGTGAGATTCTAGGACCAGTGCTCAGTGTTTACTCAGTTGCTTCTGTTATGGTATTATAAGGAACTACACTTGAGATTACTTTTGAAAACTGAAATTCTTCAAAAGTTTTTATTCTGTGGAGTTGTATCCCATTTCCATGTCTGCCTTATATTAATGTGTATTGACTTATGGGCATTTGATCAGATAATAGTTAATAAGTCCTGTTAAAACAGAATTTTTTTGTGGGTTTTGGGGGATAGGGGTTGTTATTGAGCCCAGGGCCTCAGCATGTATGATCAAGATTTTTTTTAAAGCCTTAAGGCATCATACCTGAATGTTATCCTCCAGAAATAACATCAAAGCATCAAATATAGTCTGCCTATAGAACTTTGTCCAGCCTAAAGTTAATGGTACCTGCTTAATATACATCTATGACTTAATGTAGTTATTGATACTAATTATGTTGTCTTTCGGACTTAATTTCTATGTGTGATTAACAAACTTAGCTGTATTAATACTCAGGGTAGATCACTATTTGGAACTAGTTGGTTTAATAAGGAAGCATGTGATTCAAAAGTTTAGGTATGTGCATCCCCCAATACATTGTTTACTGTCCTCATCTATTTCAGAATAACTATGTAGACTATATTGAGGATGATGAGCAGGTGGATGTTGAGACAATAGAAGAGCTCTCAGAGGAAATCAACTTTACCTATAAGAAGACCACAGCAACTCACACACAGTCCTTCACACAGCAGTAAGTCATGTTTACCTTTGGGTTGTTGTTCTGAAACAGAAACAAGACCAAAAACAGTGTTGTTTAAAAGCTCTGGGTAACAGACCCACTTCTGTTATTCCTTTAGGGCTTGTTGATTTGTTTTTTGTTTTTCTTTTCTCCTAGATAGTATAGATAAAGCTTTGAAATAAGGAATTTACTTTCTTTGGCCTTTGCTAACAAGTAGTATATAAATAAGAGTAACAAGCTGTTAGAGACTGGTACACTTGTGTTAAAATACTAGTTTTGACTGTAGCACCTGGGAGGCAGAGGTAGAGGCAGGCAACCTCTTGCGTTTGAGGCCAGACTGGTCTATAGAGTGAGTTCTAGGCCAACTAGAACTATGTAGTGAGAGCCTGTCTAAAACAATAAGTAAAATGTTAGTTTTGATAGTTTAAATAACCTTGGACAACTTTATAATTTCTTTGAACCAATATGCTCCCCATTGAGAGTATAAGATGAAATAGTATTTGTCCATAATAGCTAATAAGATCTGACTATTAAACAAAAATTAGTTCCTTTATATTTCAGTTAAAAAGCACTAAAATTCTAAATGTAGTTATTGTACCAGCTGAACAGGTGAGATACAAGTATGAAATTCTTTCTAGCCCACTGATAAGACACAGGTGTGTGCTTGGTGTGTTGTCTTACCCATGTGCTAGGAAGCTCTGTAGGGATTAGGAATTGGCTTCTGAGAGAGACAAGAAGGAAGATGGCAACTTCTTTTGTCTTGTTTCCTGAGACAGTTTGCTAAATGACTATCTTCACTGTAGAGCTGTTTACAGGCTCCTTCAGTTACCTATTAAGGTGAGAGAGTTTAAATCCCTTAAAAATTATATTTACTAAGATCAATAATATTTTAAACCCAAATTCCTAAATGGTAACAAAGAAAAATGTAATTTTAAAAATAACTTCCTTTCTTTAAAAAATAGCCGGTGACAGAAATAAAAGCTTTCTGGGAATTATATAGCCCCATAGACAATAAATGCTTAAAAAGAAGTCACTGAGTACATATACTATTCTGACATTGTGATTCATGCAGTGACTATTGATGTGTCTAAAAATTCTCATATCTAAAATTGGTTTGGGGCTGCTCTGGTGGCTCATAATTGTAATCCCAGGACTGGAGAGGTTAAAAGGCCAGCCAGGGCTACATAGTGATGATTATAATCATGTATACATTTCTCATATAATATAACTAACAAACTGCAAAGCATGAAGAAAATTATATGAGAGACATTGAAAAATTTAGTAAGTAGATACACCATGTTATTAGGTTGGGATAATAAAAGAGCCAAGAATAACCACTAACAAACCACAAACTATAAAAGAACAAATTAAATTTAAAGGCAGAAACAGACAGATCTGAGTTTGAGGCCACCTTGATCTACATAGCAAGTTCAGAACAGCCAGGGTTTCACAATGAGGCCCTGCCTATGAATGAATGAATGAATGAATGAATGAATGAATGAATTTTTAATTTTAGTAACTATTTGAACACTTTAGGTAAAGTGTACTGTTTAATAAATTGTGGCCATCTAGTGTACTATGGAGAAAAGAAACTGTAATTTAGGAAGTTTGGGATGGTGTAGTTTCATAACAGTTGTGAAATGAAATAGATCTAATAATATTGAATTTCAGTAAAACACTAAAACTACTTTTTTTTTAAATCTAGGTGTCATAGCCATATCTCTGCTGATGAAAAAGCTTCTGAAAAGAGTCGAAAGGTATTTAGAATGTATTTAATGAAATTAATTACTAAAATTGGGTAACAATTTGTTTTATGATAAATAAGATCTATTCACTATTATTTTGAGGATTTATTTTAGATCATTTTATTTGCCCTCTCTTTACAAATATGCTACTTGTTTTGTGTGCGTGTGTCTGTTTTTGTTTTTTTCTTAATTTTAGCGGTCTTGGAGGATAGGATAAATTTGGGGGAGTTAAAATGGATATAGTTTATGAAAATAGATTTATCTATTTGAAAGCAAAATGCCCATAGACATAAGATAAAATAATAGTAGTAAACTCAAAAATTAAGGTATTTATAACCAAGAGTAAAATACGGAAAATTTAATGAAATTTTCGAAACTGAGCAAGAAGGAAGAATACATTGATAATGTTTTAAAATTTATTTTATGTACACTGTCAGTGTCTTAGACAGACCAGAAGAGATCAGAGGATCCCATTACAGATGGTTGTGAGCCACCATGTGGTTGCTGGGAATTGAACTCAGGACCTCTGGAAGAGCAGCTAGTGCTCTTAACCACTGAGCCATCTCTCCAGCCCAATAATTATTATATAAAACAAATAGACAAGTTGTGTTATATTCATGTGGCTCAAGGATGAGCAGAAAAACGAGAGTTAAGCTGCATTTAGATGCACAAGAGTATAGTGAGCAGAATCTTGTGATCTCAAAAAGTCAGTCAACACACACACAAATGACACATTGTTTCTCTGGAGACTACTAGAGGTGATGGGCATATTTTCAATTTATTAAAAGGTGGGCATATGCTTACAGCTCTATACATGTCAGTAACATCTTTTTAGAAAATGTATTTTATTTTAGGGCTGGAGAGTTGCCTCAGTGGTTAATAGCATGTGCTGTTCTTCCACAAGATCCAAGCTTAGTTCCTAGCACCCACCACAGACTTAACAACCACCTGTTACTCTAGTTTCATGGGAATCTGATAATTCTGGCCTCTGTTGGCACCTACACTCGGGTACATAAGCCCACACAAAGACGTACATGTAAAAGGATTATCTATTTTAGAATACTAACCAGTTCTCTTAACTCCTTGCCAGTCCAGCCCTTCAGATTTCTCCTCACCATTACTCCCTCAGTTTCCCAACAGTCTGCTTAAAGAAACCTTCTCCCAGTTTTCCCAATACTAGCAGCTCCAAACTATAAGAACTGTTCTAGCCTATCTCTTCAGCTTAGCTTTTTCTGCCTCAGCTGTCTCCTAACAGTGTCTTCTGCCACCAGCTTCTTTGCCTTCATTCTGCTAGCCCTAACCCCACCCTACCCACCCCATCTTCTCAGGATTAGCTGGCTATTTTATATCTTGTCCTATTCCCAGAAATCCAAAAAGCAACCAGTTCTAACAGCTAAGAATTCTTAAAGGGCCAGTTGACTAGCAACTAGGGATCCATTAAAGGGTCAGGTACATAAGATAAGTCACACTACATTTCTCCCCATTTGTTTAGCTATTAATTACACAGTTTCGAAGCTGCCCTGGGTGCTTTCTGTAGATATGCTACTGTTGTGGTTTTTGTGTGTGTGTGTCTCCACTTTTCCCAATGTCTTTCCCAGGGTTCTCAGGTGTCCAAAACCTTTCTGTTGATCTCTCAGCACATCCACAACTGAGATAAGCACCTAACAGCAATGAAAATTTTTCCTTTAACTTGGGTATGGCTTCCTGCACCTTTTATACTCCTGGACTATCTTCTAGCATCTTGTGTTCTGGAGTTCCTCGCTGAATTCTCTTAATTTCTACCCCTAGCTCTGTGACTCTGACTTGGGCATATAGGATGCAGTATTCAGTATACTGTCTTAGAGTCCTGCTCGTAGGCCTGTTGTTGCTCTGCACCGTGGATGGCTCTGTATTGCAGGACACCAAAGTCTTGCTCATAGGCCTGTCAGTGGTTAGGTGCTGAATGTTTCTTTTCCAGGCTTCTCTGACTGGCAGGGGAAGGCAGTAGCTGGTCAGGCTCTCTTCTTTGCTCTTTTTGGGTCAATGGACAAGGTTTTCAGAAAGCCGCCTCTGTTCAAATCTGAGCTTTATTAGTTTTGATGGTATCCACAGCTTTTCATTTCCTGTGGAAATATAAACATATCTGCATCTTCAACACAAAACATTTTCGTTGACTTCCATTCTGATGTTACTACATCCTTATAATATTTAGGCTGATTTAATTTGACAGGTTTTTTTTTTTTTTTCCTATAATCCATTGTCTCTTAGCTGCTGTTGTTCCTTTCTCATTAATGTTCAGAAAATTTAAAGTTAATGGAGCACTATTTAGTATATCCCAGGGGGGTCTTTATTCTTCCTTTTTGTTTTATAAGCATTTTCTTTAAGGTGCAATTAGATCTTTCTACAGTTGCTTGTCCTAGGATTGTGTTGTATACTTGTCATGTGCTTTATATTATCTGCAAAGAATTGCTTCATCTTACTGGAAACATATGTGGGGTGTTGTCAGCCTTAATTTGTACAGGTATCCCCATAATAGCCATTACTTCCAGTAAATGTGTAATTACAGAATCAACTTTTTCAGAACTACAAGCAGTTGCCTATTGAAACCCTGAGTAGTTATTATTGATAAGGTGTATAAACTTGAGTTTTCTAATTTCTACACAATGAGACATATCCATTGCCCTTCGAGTTACTTCCAGAGGGTAACAGAGTTTGATCATACAAAGAACAAGTAGGACACGTTTTATAATTTCCTTGGCTTGTTGCCAGGTGATAGAAAAGTTTTTTTTCTTTAAACCCATTTTTTTTTTTTTTTTTAAATCAAATTTTGAGCCTTCTAATATATTTCCTATTACTATTTGGTCAGTTTCTTTTACAGCTGTGGAATCTGCTAACATTCTCCATTTCCTCAATTTCTTTTTTATAACAAATGTAGGGGAATTTCATGGTCTCTCGTAGATGATCCATAGAAATGACAATACCAAAATCCTGCCAGCACTTAGCTCTCTCCTGGTACAGCAATTAACAGGGACACACCTTCGTACAATATAAGGAAAGGTCACTCCAACACAAGATTTTTGTGAAATGATAGGTCCATCAGCTCCTGTATCCACCAAACCTTCTATTTCAATGTTATTCACTTGTAACTTTAATTTTGGCCTCTGATCATTAACAACTGTTTGCCATAAAAACAAAAATAACAACAACAACAACAACAAAAAACCAAAACAAAACTGTTTGCCCTCCAGGCTAACGGAGCTGGTGAGATGGCTTAGCTTTAAACTTCATAATCTGAGTTTAACTCTAGGATCCACATGGTGAGAGAAGAGATGTGACTCCCAAAAGTTTTTCTCTGACTTCCACATGTGCACAGTGTCATGCTTGCTTGCCCTCATCACCACCACCACCTGCACAAATAAATCTTTTTTTTTTTTTTTTTTTTTTTAAAAAAGAAAAGGCTAGAGAGAAAGTTTATTTAGAAGAGAGTGGCAGTTGATCCTTTCCCAAAATGTGAAAGGTCTTACCCATATTAAAATTTTGTATGGGAGGGGGTGTTTTCGGGGGTTTGTGCTTGCCAGATTTGGGGCCATGGGTGGATATCAAATGTCATTTGAGATAGGCTCTCTCACTATTGGAGCTTGGCTGACTGACTGGCCTGTAAGCTCCCAACTCGGCCTGTGTACACTTTTCCAGTGCTGGAGGTATAGAGGCATACTCCTCTGCTCAGCTTTTATATGGATGCTGAAGACTCAGGTCTTCATGCATACACAGCAGCCCTCGGTCCACTGAGCTGTTTATTTAGTCTTAAAATATTTTTATTTCTGCCACCAGTTGTGGTACATACTTTTAATCCCAGTAGGATCTCTGTGAGTTTGAGGCCAGCCTGGTATACAAAGTAAGTTCTAGGATAGCCAGAGCTGTAAAACAGAGAAATCCGGTCTCAAAAAATTTTTTTTCCTACCAATCAAGATTGTGAGACTGAAGGAACAGTCACTGATCCTGTTTGGGTCTGAGCTAGATCATCTGCACATATATATTGCATACGGTCACAGAGCTTGGTGTTCTTGTGGGACTCCTCTTAATAGGAGTGGGGAGTGTGTCTGACTCTTTTGTCTGCTCTTAGGACCCTTTTCTTCCTACTGGGTTGTCTTGTCCAGCCTTGTTTAAAAGGGTTTGTGCCTAGTCTTTTTGTAACTTGTTATGCTGTGTTTAGTTGATATCCTTGGGAAGCCTGCTTTTTTAAAAAAGGGAAACTGAGGAGGAGGAGGAGCTCCTTCTCTCCTAGATCAGTAGGCTATGAGGGAGGGTGAGAGGGGACTGCAGTTGGAATGGAATGTATGTAAAGAATGAACATTAAAAAATAAAGACTTTCTTTTGTTTTGTTTTGTTTTGTTTTTACGAGACAGGGTTTCTCTGTGTAGTCCTGGCTGTCCTGGAACTCACTCTGAAGACGAGGCTGGCCTCGAACTCAGAAATCCGCCTGCCTCTGCCTCCCGAGTGCTGGGGTTAAAGGCGTGCGCCACCACTGCCCGGCTTAAAGACTTCTTTTTTAAAAACAGAAAAACAAACAAAAGAGTTAATTTTTTGTTGTTGTTGTTATTGTTGTTGTTATACCCTGAAAATTAATTTTCACAATATATTAGATTTAAAAAGCTATTTCCAGATCTTCCTTCCTGTAGCTCTAGATGCTCCCTTATTTGAGAATCGCCAAAACTTTGAGCTGGAAAGTAATATACATTATATTATACATAATATGAATATGTATTATATTAGTATGTATTATAATTCATACTGTTGGTATTGTTGGAATAAGGAAGACAGATTGGGAAGATGAGCAGTTGAGAAGCCATTATAAAAATCCAGACAAAGTGTATCTGATTTAAAACAATATATACCATTTGGGATGGAGGAAGGTGCTGAGGAAACACTCTTTTTGGACAGGTTTCATTAATTTCTTCAAAATTGAAAGATGACTGCTGGAGTGATAAACCACACAGGGAAACAGAAGCTTTTGCATATTACCGGCGGACACACACTGCCAATGAGCGGCGACGGCGTGGTGAAATGAGGGATCTTTTTGAAAAATTGAAGATTACATTAGGATTACTTCATTCTTCCAAAGTTTCTAAAAGTCTCATTCTTAACAGGGTAAGTATTGTGGAAATCCCGTACACAAACATAAGTTCAATTACGAGAAATTTACAGCTGGGCAGTGGTGGCGCACGCCTTTAACCCCAGCATTCGGGAGGCAGAGGCAGGCGGATTTCTGAGTTCGAGGCCAGCCTGGTCTACAGAGTGAGTACCAGGACAGCCACAGCTATACAGGGAAACCCTGTCTCGAGAGAGAGAGAGAGAGAGAGAGAGAGAGAGAGAGAGAGAGAGAGACTGATTTA
Organism: Rhynchomys soricoides; assembly: GCA_019843965.1. Taxonomy (NCBI): domain Eukaryota; kingdom Metazoa; phylum Chordata; class Mammalia; order Rodentia; family Muridae; genus Rhynchomys; species Rhynchomys soricoides. The sequence continues at coordinate 7,871,522 of JADRCH010000088.1, forward strand.
CAGATACAGATACTATGAGAATGGAAATTCATTGTTATATGAGGGAAATGGAAACAGTTACTTGTATTTAACAGTTGAGTGAAGTTAGTGGCTAGTCATGGCAGCTTATACCTGGTTTGCCAGCACCTGAAAGGTTGAACGGGAAGATTGCCATGAGTTCAAAGTCAGCCTGAGCTATAGAGTGCTGTATCATAAACAGGACTAGTAAGTAAGCAGTAAGTTCTGCAGGGGAAAAAAATCATTAAATCAAAATAACTTTACGTTGAATGTTAAGTATGGAGGTAGAAGAACAGGAGTGAGTGTGTGTGGGGGGGGTGTGTAGTGTACAAGCAAGCACATGAGTGTATGGGTACCTTGGGGTGGGGGGGGGCTGTGGAAGCAAGCACATGAGCCTATGGGTACCTGTTCCCATGAGAATGTGTGTAGAAATCAGAGCAGGATGTTGGGCTTTTTCTTTTTTATTACTTTGAGACAGGGTCTCTCATGAAACTGTCAGCTTGCCTTTATGGCTAGGCTGGGTGGCCATCGAGCTCTTGAGATCTGTTTGTCTTATTCCAGTGCTAGGGTTATATGTTTGTGCAACCATACTTAGCTTTTTACATGAGTGCTGGGGATTCAAACTCAGGTCCTTATGCTTGTAAGGTGTAAGTGCTGATGTTGTTACCCAGTGAGACATCTCCCTAGCCCCAAACATTTAAGTTCTTAAGTTAGAAGCTGAGGGCTGGGAGGATAGCTCAGTTGACAAAGTACTTACCTTGCAAGCATGAAGAATTGAGTTTCATAACTCCAGAGTCTACATTAAAAAAATGCTGGGTGGGGCTAGAAAGACAGCTCAGTGGTTATAAACACTTGGTATTCTACTAGAGGACCCAGTCCATTCCCAGTACCCTTGTGGGGCATCTCACAACCCCCTGTAACTCCAAGGAGGCCAACACTCTCTTCCATTCTCTGACAGCACAGCCACATACATGATAGATACACACATGGACACATAAATAGAACAAAATCACAAGAAAAAAGAAAGAAAGGAGATGTGGTGGCACATGCTTTTAATTCTAGCTTTGGCTAGGTAGATCCTAGAGCCTCACTGGCCAGCCAGCTTAGCCTACTTGGTGAGCTCCAGGGCAGTAAGAGATCATGTCAAGGAAAGAAAGATAGTGCCAAGGAATGATACAAGTCAGAAACTTCGACTGGGTCTGTGTGCTAGTTCCCCCCCCCCCGAGACAGGGTTTCTCTGTGTAGCCCTGGAACTCACTTTGTAGACCAGGCTGGCCTCGAACTCAGAAATCCGCCTGTCTCTGCCTCCCAAGTGCTGGGGTTAAAGACATGCGCCACCACTGCCCGGCTAGTTTCTTTATATTATTTCTCAAAGTATTTAGAACAGTTTATTATAGTGTAAAATGCATAGCATAAAAATAACTTATCACACACATTTTTTTCCAGTAGAGTTAGAACACAGGTTTTCATGCATGTGAGGCAAGCACTTTACCACCAAATAACTACATCCATGATCTTTAACACACTTCTTAATACTTAATACAAACATTTCAAAAGGAAATGAACTACTCAAACTTAGTAGAAGTTTTAATTCTGCACGTAGGCCATCAAAGGTAACATCATTTCATTACTCTTAAGTAGAAGTTGGGGAAGAATGCACTAGTATTCATATTTCTCTATTGAAATGAAACAGATTTTGTAAACATTTTTAAATTTGATTAAAACCTAAGCAGAACATGAGTGTTTTATATTTTCCCTTGTAGTAGTAGAAAACCCGTTTAGTACTCAATGATGATCTTTGGAAATAATCATTTTCTACATTCCCTAAAAATATAAGTTAGAAAACAATTTAGCAAATACTGTTGGGTTGAGGATATAGCTAGCTCAGAGATAAAACACTTGCCTAGCATGCACAAGGCCATGAGGTTCTATTCCCAGCACCAGAATCAGTGGCTCAATGTATTATTCAATTTCTGAAACATGACTAGTTGTTTTATAATGTTCTCTAAAATACTACTTTAAAATACTTTCATTAAAGAAATTGAGTAGGCCTCCTGTACTTTTGGAGTACAGGTGAATGGTCCATTGACAGTACTATTTCTATTCTAGGCATTCAGTGAAATTCAAGGACTAACAGACCAGGCAGATAAATTGATAGGGCAGAAAAATCTCCTGAGTCGAAAACGAAGTATTTTAATACGGAAGGTATCATCTCTTTCAGGTAAGCTATGTAAGCATCTTTGGGAAAGAGCACAGTGACAGCATTAGCCAGGACTCTGAGCCTTTCAGAGTCTATTAAGGTTAAGGATTGGCATCTCAGGCTTACAGCAGGGTTTACAATTCATATTTTGTGAATTGTAATCACTCTTGCCTCTCGGAGTTTTGGGGAATATAGTTAAATCAACTAGATTTCAGCTATTTCTCATTGTCATGTGGTCTCATGCAGAGAGTGGTGCTTTATTTTCCCTCTGTTAACCTGCAGGGAAGACAGAAGAAGTAGTCCTGAAGAAGCTAGAGTATATTTATGCAAAACAACAAGCACTAGAGGCACAAAAACGAAAAAAGAAGATGGGGTCAGATGAGTTTGGTGTGTCTCCCAGAATTGGCACACAGCTGGAGGGGTCTTCATCATCTGTAGATCTCGGACAGATGTTCATGAATAACAGAAGGGGGAAACCTTTGATTCTTTCTAGAAAAAGAGACCAGGCTACAGGTAGGAGGGGCGTTTTTTGCTTTTCTTAATGTAGATAAACATCAATTTATTTTAGTGAACTGAACATCTTCTCTTGGCTGTGGTTCTAATTAAATGAATTGGGGGTGATTTTTAAGAAAAACATCTTTAAATAGTATCTTTTAACTTTTGCTTTATACAATAAATAACTCCTAAGAACTTAGTATTCTATTGTGTAAATCCTAGTTCTGGTAGCAGTCTACATATAACATGTTTTTAGTAAGTACATAACTGCTACTATATGTGAATTCTTGATTTTTCTTGAATTTATTACGAGTTGAGAAAGAAGTTGGAACTTTTAAGAGGGATTTTTTTTTTTAAAGTTACAGTGGACATGGTGGTATGTATCTATAGCCTCAGCTGCTTGGGAGGCTAAGACAGAAGGATTGCTTAAGGCTCAGAATCGAGGTCAGTCTAGGTAACACAGTGAGACTGTTGTTTAAGAAGGAATAGTTTCATTTCTTTGAACTAGTCCATTTTTCATTGTCTTGATTAAGGAAGAAAGCAAACTGGTTTAAGTTGTTTTTTACCTACCTTGTTTTTTTTGGAAGTAGCTACACTGATTTAATGTTACTTGTTTAGGCTCATGTCTTAGAGAAAAGTGTGTTCTTTTTTTATTCTTCAGACAGCTCAGTGTATAGATCAGAAAAATCTGACTTATATCAATCCAGGAGGATTTGAAAACGAATTAGTTTTAACATTACAGAATAAAGTAAATGACCTGAATTCACAAATGGAAAGAAACTATGGTCTAGAAACTTGAAGGACTTTGTTAGGAGTATTTAGGATAGGAAGCCTGTGAATAGACTTGTGTATGCCCTCATGTAAACTTACACTATACCTTTCAAGTCAGCCCCTCTCTGGAGTACACTAACATTAATTGGACATTTGTTTTACTAATTTTTCATTTTCTTTGCAGAAAATGTTTCGCCTTCTGACACTCCGCACTCCTCTGCCAACCTGGTGATGACTCCACAAGGGCAGTTGCTTACCCTAAAAGGCCCCTTATTCTCAGGACCAGTGGTAGCGGTTTCTCCTGCTCTCTTAGAAGCTGGTCTGAAGCCTCAAGTTGCAGGCAGTACAATGGCTCAATCAGGTATGTGGTGGTATTCTATGGTTTGTAATTATATACTCTAGTTAGTAAAGAACAGTTCAGCAATAGAGAAAGCCTTTAAATCTGATCTGTACCCAGAGCTGTTTTTTTGGCATTTGCCTTGTTAAAAAATGGTCCTCCTAGCTTGGTTTGATTGGTGGTTTGCCTGGGATTGGAAACTGTTTTGTGAACTCTAGTGAAATTTCTAAGCAGGGATAGAATTAAAATGGTGTCCAAGTGAAGGGTCAATATTTAAGTTCTTGGTGTTGATCATTGTTTTGGGATATACTTGGAATGGGGGCACTCCCATGCTACCAGTCCAGTGCATTGTTTTGAGAACCATTCCTTTCTGCTAAAGTGTTATTTTGGTGGTTTGAGTTCTAGGCAGGAGGAGTATTCTCATATGGTTTTTGTTATTGTTGTTGTTGTTGACATTTCAACCTTTTTTTTTTTTGTTTTGTTGGTGGTGGTAGTGGTGGTTTTGTTTGTTTAGTCTTACTGTGCTGATCCTAGAGTTCCGTTTTCCCTTCTGACTAGCAGTTAATTGGGTGAACAAGATCAAGACATGTTTGTGCCTCAGGACAAGAATTAGTTTAGCAATTAGTTAGTTAGAATTAGTTAGTTGGATCTTTGATGGTGGCCTGTGCCCATAATCCCAGCACTTAGGAAACACAAAACAAGTTTTTTGTGAGTTGGAAGCTAGCCCTGGACTTCTTAGGAAGATCCTGACTCTGTCCAAACCTAGAGCTGGGAATATACTTACCCAGTATAGGCAAGTTCCTGGGTTCAGTCTCCTCCCCACTGCTCTCCCAATCCAGGAAAAGAAAAAAGTTATTTTAAGTATCTTGACTATTGCTGTTTCAGCCATTATTCTGACAAAAGTGGACTAAGATAGGAAGAATGACTGGGGAAGGAGAGAGAGAAAAAGAGATTTTTCGTTACTGTAAATCTAATGAAACTCTCTCTTAATTTTTGATTTTCAGAGAACGATGACTTATTTATGATGCCCCGAATTGTTAATGTGACATCATTGGCTGCAGAGGAAGATTTGGGAGGCAAATACCTTCATGAAGTTCCTGATGGCAAGCCACTTGACCACCTGAGAGACATTGTTGGGAATGAAGCTAGCTCCTTAAAAGATACAGAGAGAATCTCTTCCAGAGGAAACCATAGAGACAGCAGAATGGCACTGGGTCCAACACAAGTGTTTTTAGCAAATAAAGATTCTGGGTTTCCACATGTACCTGATGTTTCCACTATGCAGGCAGCACAGGAGTTTATACCTAAAAAAATGTCTGGTGATCTGAGAGGGCATCGGTATAAATGGAAGGAGTGTGAGTTGAGAGGAGAGAGACTAAAGTCAAAAGAATCTCAGTTTCAGAAATTAAAGATGAAGGATCTCAAGGACTCAAGCATTGAGATGGAACTGAGGAAAGTAGCCTCAGCTATCGAGGAAGCAGCCCTCGATCCCAGTGAGCTGCTGACTAACACAGAAGATGAGGATGACACTGACGAGACGCTGACTTCATTGCTCAATGAAATTGCTTTTCTTAATCAACAACTAAATGATGACTCTGGCCTGGCTGAACTGTCTGGTTCTATGGATACAGAATTCCCAGGAGATGCTCAGCAAGCTTTTATCAGTAAGCTTGCTCCTGGGAACAGATCAGCTTTTCAAGGTGGACACTTGGGAACAGGTGTGAAAGAGTTGCCTGATGTCCAAGAGGAGAGTGAGTCCATCAGCCCCCTCCTCCTGCACTTGGAAGATGATGACTTTTCTGAGAATGAAAAACAGCTTGGGGACACAGCCTCTGAGCCAGATGTCCTTAAGATTGTTATTGATTCTGAGATAAAGGAATCTCTTGTTTCCCATAGGAAATCTAGTGATGGAGGGCAGAGTACTTCTGGTCTCCCTGCAGAGCCTGAAAGTGTATCTTCACCTCCCATCTTACACATGAAGACTGGCCTGGAGAACAGCAACACAGATACTTTGTGGAGGCCTATGCCAAAGTTGGCCCCTTTAGGTTTAAAAGTAGCTAATCCCCCCAGTGATGCCGATGGTCAGAGTCTCAAGGTGATGCCTGCCTTGGCACCTATAGCTGCCAAAGTTGTGTCAGTGGGACACAAAATGAACTTAACAGGAAGTGACCAGGAAGGCCGGGGGAGCAAGGTGATGCCTACATTGGCACCTGTTGTACCTAAATTGGGCCATTCTGGGGTTCCATCAAGTTCATCAGGGAAATGAACTTGTTCATCCTCATGCAAAAGCCAGGCTATGAGGGGAGATTGAATTCACCTCCTTTCTCTGTAGGCATTGTTTGTTTGTATCATGGAACTATTATCCTTGACCTAATTATGTGTGGATATTAATGGAGAAAGGGGGTGTAGGGTGCTGGTCCTGGTGTTTGAAATTCTGATCATGTTAAAAATGTGTTACCTCACTTGTGGTGCTGGGTCCCCTCATCTTCTCTATGAAGGTGTGATTCCCTCTTGCCCAAGGAATTTATAACAAGATTCTGGCTCCATCAACTACCTTATTTTTTCCCCTGAGAAAATGCTTAAGACTTGGAATTACTATGGACTAAACTATAAGTGATAGTTCTTGGCTCTAAAATCTGAGAATTGTGATACAGTTGTGTGAAGGGACCTAGAAAGAACTTTTAGTTATTATTTCAATAGTAGGGCATGATAGGACTGGGCATGGTAGTGCATACTTGTAATTCCAGCACTTAGAAGACTAAAGCAGAAGGATTACAAGTTTGTGTCTACCCTGGGCTATAAAGGGGACACACACACACCACACACACATACACACAATTGTGGGGCGAGAAGGAGGAGAGAATATTATGGTAGATAGGATGAATACTATGGAATACCAAAGTGAAGGGATTTTGTCATTCGGCAGACTATTGTTTCATATCCAGAATAGCTGTTCCCTTACCCTTTCAGTCATAATGAAAAACTTAAGCTTTCTGGTAAAGTAGGAATATACTTTTTACTTTTACTATTAACATACTTATTTTCAGAGACTAAAAAAGATACTTCTTTATTTCTTTTGAGGTATTACAAAGATTAATTCATAATGCCAGGGATTTCTACTCATTATTTGTTTTTTTTTTTTTTTGGAAGTAGACATAGAGGCAGCCCTTCCCTTTCCCAAATCATGTCACTCAAGAAACAGCTAAAATGAAAAGCAGTTTCTCCCCTAACCAGAGACCGTAGCCAAAATAAAAATTTGTGGGGCTGGATATTTCTCTAATTAAACCAGCCTCTAGGTGCTTGAAGGTTTTGTTCACTGTCACCTGCACAGGATGTGAAGAAAAGGCGAGTCAGAGTGAGCAATCTTTACCAGGGAAGTAAGGCAGTATTTGAGTCACAAAATATATTTTTTATCTGCTATCATGGCATCAATGATCTGTAGAGCTTTTTCACTCATTAACTGTCAGGGTATGAAGGACTGACAACCTGTAAAGATGAAGATATTTATATTTTTGTATAGTTGTTTTCATAGATTTCTCAAAGGATGAAGTTTTCGACGTAGAAGAGATTTGTATTGAGTATAGAAATGTTTCCTATCTAGTTTGTAAATAATCATGGTGCATTTGAGGGGTCTCTTGGAAACTCCTGGGGCAAGAATCACTGTTCTGAAAATGTATAGACTGAGATTTAGCTGCTGCATTTTGCCTTTCTTAAATAATTATATTTTGGAATGTAACCCGTTCTGTCTTCAATGACAGGATTTGCTTGTGTTGTAAAACACTTTAACACAAGTGCTTCCGGTGCCTGGGCTGTGCCTGGGTGATTGTATTTCTTTTACACTACTGCGTCTTTATCCTAAGTCCCACTCTGTATCTTCAGAGTTGGGTTGTGAGACCAACTTTGGAATGAATCCAGCCAGTGAATTACTTCCATGTTTGATTCCCTTTTTAGATTAACTCTGATAATCATCAGATTGAAATGATGAAAAACTCACACTGCAAACTGCAGTGGTAGTAAATCCTTCATTGGTTTTGTGCTGCTTGCTCTAGACAGCTCATCAGCACTTAACCTTTCCTGTTTACTACAAAAGCCTGATACAGTAAAAACAGTATTCCTCAGCTTTTCCTTTGTCCTTTCTGTCCTTTACCCAACTGACTTTATTCAATGCCTTAGCCAAGGAGTCTGTCCTCAGAGACGCTAGTTCTTTAGCCCAGGTATAGCAGTTTCCAGTGGTTTTATTGTCTGTTTCTTTCCCATGTTTCTTTCTGGCTTCCCAGAGCCCTTTTGGGTTTTGAGAGTCAGACAAGAAACAAGACAAGGGAATGAATTGAATAATCCTCAGGAAAAGAAAGACCATTGTAGCTTCTGAATCTTTCTTTCTTTTCTTTTCTTTTCTTTTTCTTTTTTTTTAATTTGAAAAAGCATAGACAAAAGAGGTCAGGGCTTATTCTTAATTGGAAGATACTTGGCTGTTTATAAAGATGTACAAAGATAGAGATGAGATTTGGTTCTGGGTGTTCAGGGAAAGCTGCAGATGTCATTACAAACTCCCAAGATACATTGTTCTTAAGACAGATTTAGGAGCTATCAGGGCTAATTTGAGGAGGGTTTAGTCTTTAGAACAATCTTGTAGTCTTGACAGAAATCTAAAATTTCCCCAAACTCCTCCTACCCTTTAACCTTACATTAGGAGAAACTGATCTATTAAAATTACATGTATGATCATGAAAAGTGAATATAAATGAGAACATTGGAGGAACCTGGAAAAAAGCTCCCACCCTAACTAAGAAGCATGATCTCAGTAGACCAATAACTCGCCTTTTTATACACCTGTAAATAAATGGAATGTTTTTAAGAATATAATTATGTCAGATTTAGCATTTTCTTTTATATATTAAATATATATCTTTCATTTCTGCTTTTGAAAGTGATTATTTTTTTAGAAATAACGGAAGTTTGGCAGTTGAAAGGCAAGACATGTGAACCTGAAATAAACCAGTTATACTAATTAAAGCAGAACTTGGTGTTGGGAGGTTTGTGCCTGGTTGGAGAATTCTTTATGCCTTCAGACGTATTTGAAAGAGGATTCCATTGAAGTGATCTTTTCAGAAGCTTCTTGACTTGAAAGCTTTCTATCTGTCATTTGGGAAAACCTTTGGTATTGTAGTCCTTGTAGCATGCCTTATTTGGGACTTCAAGATTATGTACAATTTGATGGCAAATATTTGCTGTTCTATAGCAAGAGTTTCATAACACCACTGTGTCCAGGGTCTTTATCTGTTGCCTTGAGGAACAACAGGACAGGAACACAATCTCAGTGTCTAGAGACAGTAGGTGTTCTTTTTAAATTTGTGTATGTATATTGGGTGTGTGTGCCATGTTGTGCATGTGGAGCTCAGAGGACAACTTTGTGGAGTCACTTCTCTCCTACCAGGGATCCAACTTATGATGTCAAGCATTCACAGCAAACACTAACTCACTGAGCCATCTTGACAGCTTAATAGATGTTCTTAAGACAAGATTTTAAGGGGTTTCATACTTAACATAGTGTTCTTATGGGGGGGAGTCTTTTAAACATTGAACTGTTCCTGACTTATTTAAGGTACTTGATAGATCAAGTTTAGTTAGTTGTATAAACCTCATAAAAAGTGTTTACTTTGTATACTTTTATGATAAAAGTTTTTGTTCCCCCAGAATTGTGGATGAAATTGATTAGTAGGCCTTTCTTACAGTTTTGAAAATGTTTTGAACAGAGAAGACAGTAGACATCTATACATCCGCTATATTTGCTTGTTTGTTTTTTGAGATGGTCTCACTATGCAACTTGTGGCCTGGAAATCTGTGAAGACTAAGCTGGCCTTGAACTCACCAAGATCCTCCTCCTGCTGCCTGCTGGGATTAAAGGCATATGCCATTAAGTGCGCGTGCGTGGCACACACACATATTTCCATACATTTTTCATGACTACCAGTTATTTATAGTGGAATTGTGTGATAAGTGCATCTTGAAGACAAGTCAGTAAAAGTAGCAATACCACTGTCTCTAATAGAATTAAGCTATGGACAGTGTAGGCAGCTCATTTTCAGGAACTGAAGGTTTATATCCTATTTCATGGAGAATCACTGGTACTTAACCAGAATAAACCAGATTGCACAGAATTGTTGGTTTTAAAGAAAGTGCTTTTAAGGGTCCTTTAATAACTTACGTTGTATCATTGCTAATTAAAAGTCCTTCCCTCCCAAGTTTGATGACTGGAGTTGAATTCTTAGAACCTATGTAAAAGGGCCAGGTATGTAATCTCAGCACTGGAAAGGTACAGACACAGAAGGATCCCTGGTGTTCTCTGGCCAGCCAGTCTAGCCTAATGGGTGAGCTCAGGCCAACGAGAGACCCTGTTCCAACAACTTGCTGACATTCATTAGAATTCCCTAGAAGTGGTCCTCTAGTTTCCATACCCAAGTGCAGATGCACCTGCATGCATACAGAAATTAACACATTGATCAATGCCACATTAGTACATAGAAAATTAAAGCTAGGGTTGGAAAGATGACTTACAAAGGTCAACCGTGATGGACAAAGTGCAATCCCCAGAAACTATATGGTAGAAAAAAAGAACTGACTTGTACCATGGTAATATGTGTACAATACCCCCCCTACACACACACACACACACACACACACACACACACACACAAAACATTTTATAGTCTGTTGTACATAGTTCAGGCTAACCAGAAACGCATAGTTAGACCCTGTCTCAAAAAAGAATAAAAGAATACTATGCCTTTTAATTCCTGCAGTTGGGGAGAACAGAGGCAGGTAAGTTCAAAGGTGGCCTGGTCTACATAATTTCAGGCTAGCCAGAGCTACATAGTGAAGCTAAGGTAAGTAGAATTATTACCTGTTGATAAGAAAGTGAGCTAAAATGCATCTTGGAAATTAAATTAATTTCATGTGTACAATTTTTAAAACTATAATTTTAGCATATTTAAAAACTGCTTTACAGTGACAGTGTTAAATGACAGTTATGAAGATGTGGGTTAGGAGGCTAAACCAAACAAGAAGATGGATTTGAGACAAATCCTAAACTATTAAATTCTATCAATGTAAACTTATAAAATGATTTTTCCCCCCACCAATGGGAAAGCAGCCTTGGAAGCATTGACTTGAAATCCATTTTGTTTCCAACTGCACTCATTGGTCTCAGCTGTCTCACAATGCCTTGCATGTAAAGATGCTCAATAAATATTTGGATTGATGAGCAAGTCTTTATTTTAGCATGTTTCCCAGGATCTCTGCACCTTGCTTACCTAGGATGAATTTTAAAATCTGATCTAATAATTCTAAGCAAGGCCACTACAATATTCTCAGAACATCTGGAAGTTTTAGAATCTGATAAACACCATGTGTACTTGCTTTGGGCATACACAATCAGAATGCTTCCAGAAAGGTCAGCTGCAGTTTGGAGAGCAGGGTGACATATTTGAGAGTAAAGATTGCTTCTCTTTACATTGCACTTGGACACATTTTTGAGGAATCCATGAAGCACAAGAACACTTTCAGTCTATTCCCATACCAGCATCTCAAAGGCAGCATGGTTCTCGGGCTAGGGTTGCTTGGATTGGGGAGAATTTTAAAAGTGATTTTTGGCCTTAGCCTGAAAACACCCAATTTCAAGAGTTTCGTTTCCACAGTAAACTTTTTCGACTTCGATGAGTCTCATCTTTAGATATGGAAAGCAAGTGCTTAGAGCTGCCTGTGCAGCTCCGTGCCCCAAATGAAGGCATTTGGGGCACGGAGGTGTCTTCAAGAAGCTAAACCAGAGCAGCTTTGGCTGAGATAGGATGGACACTTGCAAACCCATTTACTAGCCTTGAGTTAAAAGTGTGAAACAGGTTGCCTAAAGAAAAATATGATAAACCAGGATCTGTAGTACACAAATTAAAACACCAGGTGGTGGCATTTGTTAGCAATGCACAGCAGCTTTTGTGAATAGGTCAAATCACAGATTATTAATAGTGCTGAGTTAAAAGAATTACCTGTTTCTATAGTTAGAGCTGATCATTCCTGTCTTCAGGTCTAGGCGATAAAATTGGAAGTCCCATTTTAGTTTCCTAAAATCTATAACGTGTGGCTGAACGGGTTTAGGCCTCCGGTTGCTATTGCCAGGTGGTAGCGACCCTGATTCCTATGTCAACGTGAGCTTTATACATTTGTTTTCAATACGTAGCTATATAGTACACAGGTACCTTCCTGTTTTACCACGGATTGTGCAAGTACCACTAAACCAAATTTTAAGGATCCTTCCCTCTTGCTAAAATCTATCATTTTCCTCAGCAGTTCCCATGGTCTGGGATGGGGGGGAGGAGACACAGATCAATTTACTGTTCCACTTGGGAACAGGCCTTTTGGCTTAAGGTAACCTTTTCAGAAGACTCTGTCTGTCTGTCTGTCTTAAGAAATTATGTGTGTGGGTGTTTTGCTTGGTGCCTATGATGGAGGCCAAAAGAGGGAGACAAATCCCTGGGAACTATTATGCCGTGGGAGTGCTGGTAATTAAACCTGAGTCTTGTGCAAAAGAAGCCCGCGCTCTTAATTACCGATCTGTCTGTCCAGCGCTCCCCAACCCCCAAGGTAATTTCTTGAAGTAGTAACTAAATGAAAAATTCTAGCCAACTTACATATCTGTGAAGCATGAGTATGTGGTATTCCCCTATCTTCATGAACTAGAAGAAAAAAGGAAAAAATGATAGCAAACTTTGATACTGGTGTCAGCCCTAGGGGTTTGCAATTTTTTGAAAAGACAGAAAATATCTGGAGTAACAAAATACTGTTAACGCTGTTAATAAAGTGCTATAAGGACGATGGCGGCTAAGGAAATGATGGTTTATATCATAGGTGCATTCAATTGCTTTCTGTTCACAGCCTACCTAAGGCTCTATTTGGAGGCTTGAGTCTTCCACCATTGACAGATTGTTAAATTCAAAAGTGTGTGAATTGAGTTATTACACGTGAGTCATTGGGTTAGGCTGGCGGTAATCAGAAACTATTCCAACCGCGTTAAATCCCAGCACTTGGAGTGGAAAGGAGTTCTTTTGGCAGCATCCCGTACCTTTTTTTATGAGTTAGGAATTAAATTTCAGCCATAATCTCTTAGACCTACCAAATATCAACCTTAGGCCTGGGGGCGTGGTTATCAAAGTTCTCTAGGGGACCATGACTGATAATACCGTAAAAGGCCTGGTTCTCTCAATTCTAAAGCAGTGTTACATTGACCTTCTTTTAGGAGCAGTATCCACAATTATACTGTGCAGAATCTGGAGACTTCAGCGTTCACGGTTCATTCCTTGGGTCCGCCCCCATAGGCATCAGTCGTCCAATCGGGAACCGATCTGCCACAGACCGCACCCCCTTTACTAGGTCCCGCCCTCCCAGCGAGCAGCTCGGCCCAGGCTCTAGTTCGCGTTTTGAGCCGCTGGTGCCACCATAGCTGTTGCTGCGGCTGCGGCGGCGGCGGCGGCGGCGGCGGAGCTCAAGCTGTCGATCGCGATGCCTGAGGGCGCTGTGAGCTGGGCCCGAGCGAACGGGGGCGCTGACGAGTAGTAGGGGTTTCTGGAGTGGGCAGTGGGTGTGGGAGGTTGAAACGGAGCTCCTAAGACTGGGGTGTGGGAGGAGGCTCTTGCATCGGATCGGGCCAGCGCGAGCCCGGCGGCCAGCGCGGTGCTTCGGCCCCTTGCCCGGTGACTTCGGAGGCCTCCTCCCTTAGACACCTCAGTTACCATGGGAACACTTGGGCTGTAACCGGCGCCAGACTGGTCACCAGCCCATCCCATTTTTCAGTTAAACGCCTCTGGCAGGAGTGGGCCTGACATTTCTTCGCTCCAGGTGTCGTCCTCCCTTTGTAAAAAATCTAGCAGGATAGGGTGGGGATGGGGAGTGGGAAAGCACAGGGCAATGCCCAGAGTAAGAGTTGGTGACAAGCAGAAGACACCTACTGTGATGATAAGGTTGCTTCTGCCATCTCAGGCCAGTGAAAGTGCATATCCGAAGGCCGTGTTGAGCGAGAAGTCAGTACCGCTGTTGAGACAAGTCCTAAGACCAGGCCAGGGACTGTCCTTAAGGGGCTCCTCGTTATGATGGCTGGAGAAGGGTCAACCATTACTAGCCGCATCAAGAACTTGCTGCGGTCTCCATCCATCAAATTACGCAGAAGTAAAGCAGGAAACCGGAGAGAGGACCTCAGCTCCAAGGTGAGTCCTATCTGGAGCCACCTATTACCTACTCTGCCCTCTCCTGCACTTTGTTCCTTTTTTTACGTTTCTCTTTCTTGGGGTTGGGTGGTGGTGGTGGTGGTGGTGGTGGTGGTGGTGGTGGTAGAATGAAATTCCTCTGCTGGCTTTAAAAGATCAGATAGGCTTATCTTTGACGACCTGATTTGAAGTTGGAAGAACAACAGCAGGCGTGGGTGAGCATGCTGAGATCCAGCCATGGCTTGAAGAAGTGCATAGGAGGAAGGCAACCTAGGTTTAACAGGGCCTCAGTTCATAAGTGTATGCTTGGTGAAGCAAGTTGACATTTTATGACACAGTTTCTCTTCTTGGAAGAGGACAGTGAGATCACATATGCTTTAAAGGACTTAGCTGTGACTAATGTATTAGTGTAACAGTGGGGTTATAACGCCAGACTGTACTAGCAAAATGAAATATACTAATACACTTCATCTAGGAGAGCAAAACAATTTTATGACAAACTTGGTGATGCCTGGAATCCCAGCACTAGAGAGTCAGGAATGTTCAGCCTGGTCTATATAACAATTTCCAGGGGGAGCAAGGGCTATATAGTGATACCATGTCCTGTTCAAAGATGTAGAAGATTGGACTGGCAAAATGGCTTAGCTGGTAGAGATCTTTGCCAACAAGCCTGATCTGATTTGGACTCCTTGGCCCCATATGGTGGAAGGGGTAAACTAACTTCTGGAAGTAGTCGACCTCCACTGTGCATGCACATGTACAGGGGAGAAATACGTGTAAAGTGGTTTATCTCTTTAAGATCCTTAAATTGATTTAACTGGAACTTCTTGGAAGAAGCCCCGTGGGTGCCAGAAAGACAGCTATCCTGGTCTGTCCCTGCCGAGGCGCTGCTCGTTCTGATATTGCTTGCCAGCATTCTTTTTCTGGGCAGATGTTCATCTTCCATTCTTACATATGTCTCGATTTTAGTCCTTATGCTTGTTTTTTATTTGTTTGATTTTGTTTCAAGGCAGGCTTTTGTGACATAGTCCTGGTTGGGTTCAAACTACAAATTCTTGCCACAGCATCCTGAGTGCTGGGATTTCTGACATGCCCAGCTCCTCATGCTTTATTCAGTTTTGAGGATCCCCACAATTTTGGGCATACAAAAGTAGAATACATTTATTTAATCCCTTGAGGGAATCTTGAGCATTGTTCCCACAGGATCAGATTAGGTTTTGTGTCTTATTAGCAGCCCATAAACATAGTAACTCTGTGTGGTACAGGATTGCCAAGGGCATAATCCTTAGAGACAGCAGCATATTGTTGCCTTGTCTGTGACTCTGTTTCAGAAAGATTTAGAGTCTAATGTACAGCATGAGAAGAGTTCTGGGAAGAGTTACCATGTCCCTTAGCAGAGCCATAATTGGCTTTGGTCAAGTGAACTTTGGTCAAGTGAACAGATTTCCTGTATATTCTAGCAGGGATTCTACTGAATTAAAATTTGCCACATTTTTATAGTAGCAGAATTAGTGCCCCTTTCAAGGATTCTTATTAATAATTGTTCCTGTTCTCAAGAGGCAGAAGAATGGGTACTCCAACTTAGAAACTCATAGATACAACTTTCTTTAAAAAATCTTTCCTTTATCATTATCATATTATGCTATGTGGGTGCAGGTGCACATGTGC
The DNA here is from genome assembly GCA_019843965.1 of Rhynchomys soricoides. Classification (NCBI taxonomy): domain Eukaryota; kingdom Metazoa; phylum Chordata; class Mammalia; order Rodentia; family Muridae; genus Rhynchomys; species Rhynchomys soricoides. The sequence goes on from JADRCH010000088.1 coordinate 7,887,240, forward strand.
CATGGTGTTATAGAAGTGGACGTGGCAAACACTTTTGCCTTCCATACCACCCTGCTGTCCCTAACAATATAGCTCAAGCTGCCCTACAACACTTGATCCTGTCTATCTCTTCAGCATATTCTACTGTCATGCACCACCACAACAGGCACCTTTGCTGATTCGTGGCAGCACGATTAGACCAATTTTATCTTTTGGCCCTTTTTCTGGCCAGAACTAGTAAACACAGTAGGGGTATATTATGGGTGAGTACTTACCACGAATGCTCTAGAATCTGGAAGCTGCCATCACCATTCTTTAAGACTCCCATGTCTGTCATCATTAATGTGTTCTGTAAGTTGAGTGCCTATTGGGTGGCTAACCAGTGATGAATAAAACATTATCCTTGCCACCAAGGAGCTTATAGCTAAGTTAGACCTGTGAACACAATTACACCCAGATTCGATAAGTGCTGTTCTAGAAATCTGCACTAAGTTATTAATGGGATGGGATCACAGGGGAAAGAGATTAGGGAAGACTTCACAGAAAAAGGGCCCGAGGTAAGAGAGGATCACTCCAGGAAAACAGTGAAATCATAATTAAACATCCTCGTGACAAGTAGGAAGTCATTGCTGACCTTTTACATGATGTAATGAGTGTCCCTGTGCACCTACCTTCTTTCATACCCTACAGTGAAGGCTTTCTACGTAAGCTTACTCTAAAAGCTTGCTCTGTACCCACATCAGACCTGGCCCATGTGACCCTAATACACAGTAATTAAGGTACTTGTAGCATGGATTTGTGGGTACTTGATTTTATTTTGTTTTTGTTTTATGAGACATGGTCTCAGTATAGCCCAGGCTGGCTTTTTCCTATGTAGTCCAGGCTGCCTTCAAATTGGAGATCTTCCTTTCTCAGCCTCCTGAGTGCTGGGAAAGTTTTGGACCACTGTGCCTGGACATGGTAGCTAATTTTGAAATAAACTCGACGATAAAAAGACATGCCACTTGGGAAGTAAGAAAGGAGGGATCAGAGTGGCATTGTGCAATAACCTCCTGTTTTAACTTTTTTTTTTTTCAAGACAGGATTTTGCCATATAGTAGCCCTGACAGGCCTCAAACTTGCTTTGAACCATACCATTCTATATCACAAAATTTTCCACTTGTTTCTAGAGCTGTCTCTATGTCTTCCAGAGCCAGAGTGACTTCCCTCATTAGTTCTGCTTCCTTGAAACCAATATTTAGTTGTCTTTTTTATGTCTTCATTTTCAGGGTTTTTTGTTTGTTTGTTTGTTTTTTGTTTTTCGAGACAGGGTTTCTCTGTATAGCCCTGGCTGCCCTGGAACTCACTCTGTAGACCAGGCTGGCCTCGAACTCAAAAATCCTCCTGCCTCTGCCTCCCAAGTGCTAGGATGAAAGGCGTGCGCCACCACTGACCAGCTTCAGTTTTTAAAGATTTATTTATTTGTGTATTTTATGTATGTGGGTACTTTGTCTGCATGTATATCTGCACACCAGAAGACAGCATCTAAAGTTGTGAGTTGCCATGTAGGTGTTGGGAATTGACCTCAGAACCTTCAGAAGAACAGTGAGTGAGTGCTCTTAACCACTGAGCCATTTCTCCAGCCCCTGGGTCTTCAGGTTCTTTACTCCTTTCACAGCCCATGGTGAGGACAGTATAAGCTAGACAGTGAGTGGGAAAGGAGTACACGGTTGAGACCGAGATGTCAGTGCAGATGAACTTGGACGTTTAGAAGACTAAGCGATGATCAGGAAGAGGTGTGATCTCTTGAAAAATCAAAACCAGGACTAATGAAACTGAGAGAGAGCACTGCTTATTCGGGGCTTTTTATTCAGGAGAGAGCCATTAAAATATGGTTAAATATGGCTTAAAGCTGAGATGAGAGCCTGTAATAAAAGGTGTGAGGGGTTAATGACTGTAGGGGGATTCGATAAGCAAGGAGATTTTATCAAGCTTGTCACAGGAGGGTTCCATAGAGAGTGAATGGAAAGACTGGTTTGAGAGTTCACGCCAGGTCTGCAGATTCTTGACGAACTTGAAGCTCTCAGTTGTAAATAACTTTCAAGTCTGAATCCTGTACATTTGCTGTTCCCTACCTCTCATCTCAGCTGAGGCTTCGTTCACCTTAGGAAAGAAATGTGCGTGCTCTTGGTAGCTAAGCCTCTTCTCTCCCCCTCTTTTCCTAACGCTTCTGAAGACTTTTGTATAGATGCAACTTGGGTTGTTCTATTTTTACAAAGGACAGAAATGGACTGAGGCGGAACAGGCAAGGCTGGAGTTAGGGACACAGAGGACTGCCTGTGCTGCAGGCTCCTTCCAACCACCTCTCCTAGGTACTCTCAATCTGCTGTGCATTGTATAGTATTCTCTCTGATAACGCCAGGCAAGGCGATTTTCTTCTAGCTCAGTTTTATGACTGCACGGCTATTCTTGATCTCTCCTGTATGATTATGTGGTCTTACTTTGGACCTTTTAATATATGGTAGCTCTAAGAAGGGTATGTAGGTAGGTTTCACGAAGAAGCAAAGACTAGCAATAGTCTGATTTCAGCCTTGCTCAGTTTTTGAGCCCAGATATTAGTATAGAAATGCCTTTTCTGCCTTTTTGTTAGAGGGAGCTGTATTTATTTTCAAAGCATTTGTGAATCCTAAGTGCTAGTTTGGTACTGATTGCCTGGGAGAGTGGTTAGTAAGGCCTCATATTATTAACATTTTAAAAATAAGCATTCTGGGGCTGGGGATGCAGCTCAGTTGGTAGAGAGCACGCCTAACATACATGACACCATGGGTCCCATCCTCACCAAATAAACCAAGCAAAGTCATACACACCCAAAGACCAATGGAGTCAGTTGTTGTTTTACAAAGACAGTTCCCCAGGAGTTTCCCTTGCCACCAGGAGCAGGGAAACTAAGATGATACCTTGTGATAAGCCCAGGCCAGCTTTCTGTCTCACCATTCCAGGAACAGCTCACTTTGGGACGCCCAGGGATGAAGAGATGCCATTGTTTGATATGTACTCTCTGAACTCACCCCTTGGACTAGATGAACAGGAATAGAGGTCTCGGGCCAGTAGCTTAGCCCCACTCCCAACCCCTTTAAACTCTGCCCTCTTGCCTCAGCCTCCCCAGAGCTAGGATTGTTGGCATATGCCACTGTGCCTGGCTGTGGTGTCTTGTGTATTAGGACTTATGGAGTGTCTTGAAGTCCTTAGATCAGGTGGTACGTTGTGAGCAGTACTGCCCTTCTGGCTTTGATCATCTTCCTTCGGTGGCTCTAGCCTTTAAAGTGATTCTCCTCTTTCCTGAACCCAATAACACCTCTTCCTTTTTGTCTAAAAATATCCTGGCCTCTTCAGGGTCTGAGTTGTCTCCAGAGGCTCTGCCCATCTCCTTGGCCACACTCCCTCCAGCGTCCCTCCCTCACTTTGCTGTTCTGGCCAAGTTATTCTGTTGGATCAGCCTTTGGTATTTTTTTCAGTGCCAGGATTAAACCCAGAAGCTAGACAAACACTCTATCTTCACACTGTGTCCCCAAGCCCTCCCTCAACCCCATTGAATGCTTAAGTTCCTACCAACTGGACCTTGGAATTTTCTCCATTCCATGTGTCACCTGTGTGTTCTCATCTCTTGGAATGAGTAAACACAGGTAGATGTGAGGCTTCTGCCTGATTCTCTGCCATACCCCAGCCCCTTGACTCTCCAGCTAGGCTTGGAACTGTTATCACTGCCCTTCAGAGAGCAGTCCAGGACTTGAAATCTGGGACTATTTATTCAAACTAAGCTTCTCTGTGAATATCGACTATCAAGCTGTCCTTAGAGTATCTGTTGTTTTTACTTGATGTTCAGTCAGCAGTGGTGTTAGGGGAAAAGCTACTGTGTTTTCAATAGGCTTTGTTATGTTAGACATCTGTTTGCATTGCTACACGCTAAGCTGCTGCCTCCTCCTTCAGTGCAAAGCAAAGGGTTTTCTGGGCCTCCTTTGCACAGCGCCCCCCACCTCAGCTCTCCCAGAGTGCAGGCCCAGGCTGTCCCACCACAGTGCCTCCATCCCAGCTCTCCCAGAGTGCAGGCCCAGGCTGACCCACCTTCTTTGGTGTTTACTGCTGTGAGAATTCCCTTCCTAGGGAGACATCAGCTGCACGTACTCCTTCCTCATAAAGTTCCAGTGACAAACCAAAGGCATATTTCCCCAGAGTCCACCCTGGGGAGCCAGTAAGTTTATCGTGCTTGCTACAGAGCATGGAGAGGGGGTGACAGGAGCTTGAGGGACCCTAGAGTGGCCATACTTGGAAAGTCTTCACAGGACATGGATGATGGCTTTTCCATAGCTCCTCCCACTTAACCTTCTTGAGCTTGTATGCTCTAGCTCCTCTCCAGACACCCTGATGGCATGGTGCACATGCAGTCAGGGCAGAGTCACATAAAAGTGTCTGGGAGGCACAGGGGAGCAGCTGGAATCTCGGGGGAAGGTGCAGTGACTAACCCTCATGCCCTTCTCGGAGAGGATATCAGCGGACACTCGGAGAGGATATCAGCGGACAGTTTGGTGGTGGTCTCTTGAAATCTTGGCTGACTGGATGAGAATGGCAGACTGTTCTGCTTGCTTTTGCCTTCTTTTTCTTTCTTTTCTTTTTTCTTTTTGGTTTTTCAAGACAGGGTTTTTCTGTATAGCCCTGGCTATCCTGGAACTCACTTTGTAGACCAGGCTGGCCTCAAACTCAGAAATCCGCCTGCCTTTGCCTCCCAAGTGCTAGGATTAAAGGCGTGCGCCACCACTGCCCAGCCCTTTATTTTTCTTAAAACGAGAACTTCTGTAGTCCAGGCTAGCCTTGAACTCATGGTAGTTCTCCTGCCTTAGCCCTGCCTCCTAATGCTGAGATTAGAGGCTTGTGCTACCCCCCACCCTTAACTTCTATTACCCTCTACTTAAAATTAAAAATTAAAAGGGCCTGAGATTAAGGGAGAATAAAAATGAACATGGCAGTCATTTTTATGTATTCTGTATCTGTCCCAAGGGAATCTTCATCTTCAAAAGAACATCTAGAATTTCCATAGCCAGTGTACAGGTTGGAGAAGGGGGGGGTTGGTTGGTTTTTTTTTTTTAAAAATTTGTTTATTTTTATATTGTGTGAATTGGTGTTTTTCCAGCATAGATATCTGTGTGAGGGTTTGGATTCTTAGGGTTTGAAGGGTTTTTTTTGTCTTTTTTTTTTTTTGGTTTTGTTTTGTTTTGGTTTTTGGTTTTTGGTTTTTCGAGACAGGGTTTCTCTGTATAGCCCTGGCTGTCCTGGAACTCACTCTGTAGACCAGGCTGGCCTTGAACTCAGAAATCCACCTGCCTCTGCCTCCCGAGTGCTGGGATTAAAGGGTTTGAAGTTTTAAGCGTCGAGACTTCCCACATCTTTCCCTCCTCTGCCCTGTAAAGCAAGCCCATATGGTGCTGCTTTTGGATTTTCTTTGTCTATTTCTTTTTCTTTTTCTTTTTTTTTTTGCAAATCCTTGCTAAGTATTGCAGGCTGTGTTCAAACTCAGCCCTTTTGCTGCTTTGGCTTGCTGTGTGCTCATCCTCTCTTAACACTGAAATGAGGCTGAAGATGCTTTCTCTCCTTTCTCCTTCATTCATAGTTGAAATTTAAATTGACTTGAAAATCTTGGCACACTTAGTGCAGCCATATGGCTGATACCATGCCCCCACACACACTTTGTCAAATGCTCTTTTGGAGCTTCCTGGGAAGGGGGATTGTTGTTCTTTGGAAATGTTGTTTTTTATTGGTGCTAGGGATGGAACCTAAGGCCTTGATCTAATATAATAAGCAAGTGCTGTCCCTGGGGCCCCACCCCCCCCCCCCCCCCCCCCGTTGTTTGTGATCCTTTTCCTATTCCTTGATGAGGTGCTATCATCTCATGGGTCTCTGAGATCTGCCTCACTTCAGTGATCCCCCCATCTTCTTATTTGTTCACCTGGTTCCTTAAAGGTGCTGGCATGAAACAGGGAAACAAAACTTCTAAAAATATGTGAAATACGACATGCAGGAGAGTTTATGAAACATAATGGTATATCATGAACAGTTGCTTCTCCATACATGTTGGCTACTAGGTAGCTGAGCTGGAGTCAAGCCTTAGCTTCCATAGTTCCAAAGCCCAAATGTAATCATTATTCTGTATCCCTCTCAAGGGAATCTTCATCTTCAAAAGAATGTCTAGAATTTCCATAGCCAGTGTACAGGTTGGAGAAGGGGGGGGGTTGGTTTTTTAAATGATTTATTTTATTTTATGTAAATTGATGCCTTTCCAGCATAAATATCTGTGTGAGGGTGTTGGATCCCCTGGAGCTGGAGTTACAGACAGTTGTGAGCTGCTATGTAGGTGCTGGGGATTGAACCTGGGTCCTCTGGAAGAGCAACCAGTGCTCTTAACTGCTGAGCCATCTGTCTAGCCCATGGGGGGGGGTTATTTGTGTTCTGTTTTGTTTTAAATACACATTTTTATCCGGGTATGGCAGGGTGGCACGGATATGTAATCCCAGCTCTTGGGAAGTGGGGATAGGAAGCTAGGGAGTTCAAGATCATAAAGAATCCAGCCTGGGCTACATAGTACTCAATCTTAGAAACAAAAACCCAAATGATTGTGACCACATATGCACTCACCCTTTTCCATACCTTCCCTAGAAAGGTCAGTGTAAAGAATTTCTCCATGGCTGGCTTTAGACCCATGTCTAGCAACCTTTGCCTGTCTGTATTCTTGCTGTTCTTCTCACCCTGGCACTTTCCTGACTCGCTCCCACAGCTTGCCATGGGCTATGTTGGGAAGCATTTAACTCGTGGGTCTGTGGGTAATTGAAGGTCAAGTGGTTGCTGCTGTGTGGTTCCAGATGCTGTGAGCTAGCACAATTGATGCTGCTTTTAGAATTGGCGGGAAGCAGAAACTGACAGATGTCTTGGTCATCCCTAGGGCATCAGGGATGGGGGGGGGGGAGGGTTGGTTATCTGAGGTATTGTTTGGCAAGCTGATTGAGTCCCTTGTGTTCTTGAGGAGGGCCTAATGTAATGGTAGATCTTTCCCTCCAGCTGGGCCCATTTGTTACTTTAGCCTATAACCAACCTTGTTTTTTAAATCATGGCGAATGCTGAGTGAAATCTTTATTTTTGTGAAAAACAAAACAAAACTATCCACAAATGCACCACTGACCTGAATGACAGGATTTGATGAATTTGAACAGAAATGAGGTCACTTGGTCACCTGACTCCCTTTATCTGCATGGCTCCAGGGCTATAAGTTTCCTCTAGCAGATGTCTGCCCTTACCTGACCTCGAGTCTGTATGGTTTTGATTTCTTCTCTCAAGTAGGGAAGTGTGACCTGTAAGTGCAAAAACATGGGTCTCAAAGTATGCTCCCCTGAATTGCTTACACCCAGGTCCCCCTTCCTCGGGCCACACTTTGAGTTAGCAGACTACTGGGGCAGTGAGTAGGTAGGGAGAGGGAAATCTCTCTCTGTCTGTCTGTCTGTCTGTCTGTCTCTCTCTCTCTCTCTCTCTCTCTCTCTCACAAGCACACACACACAGAGGCATGCACAGGACACCTTCCTCACTTCAGAGAGAACTGGCTAGTGTCTTACTTGTAAAATTGGGTCCCGGTGCATTCCAGAGCTGTGGTGAGGCTTAAATGAGATTTAGTGACCATGAAAGAGTGGTGTAAGGCCCAAACAACTTCACAGTTGTAAGGGGTGGCTAATATTAACAGAGCACGAAGATTTGTGTACTGTATCAAGGAACTTTTCCCTGATTTGGTGAGATTTAGTTTCTAGTTTCCATTTTCGAGAAGTCCCTTTTTGCAGGCTCAACATCTTTTGTTCCACATCCTTAGTACCTTTTCCTTGCCAATGATTTAACTTTTGTCAAGAATGTTAACCGAAAGGAACGGTTAGTAATGGTCTCTGTGTGTGTGTGTGTGTGTGTAGTATATATGCATATGTATGCACATATACATATTCACACTTGGAACCCTGAGAAGTCAGCTGTCCTGCACCATTCTCCTTATGTCTGCTTTATTCTCCTGAAACAATATCACTGAGCCTAGATCCAGCCAAGTGACCAGCAAGCTCCAGAACTCTTCTCTTTACCCAAATGGTGCTGGGGTTATAGGATCACACCAACATTTCACATGGATGCTGGTGATATGAGCGTAGGTCCTCATAGGTAGACAGCAGACATTCTTTCTCACTGAGCCATCACTTCAGCCCACCATGCACTCTTTGATTCTAACTACATTATAATTTATTTCAGGGCTACAGCAATGAGTTTGTTGCAATTAAAAGTCAAACTAGGGGCCAGAAAGATGGTTCCCTGATTAAGCACCTGGCTATTCTTCCAAAGGACTTGGGTTCAATTCCCAGGATCTACATGGCAATTCACAACCATCTGAGTAATGCCAAAGGTTCCAGAGGGTCTGACACCCACCTCTAGCCTCTTTGGACACATAGCCATGCATGTGGTATACAGACATATATGCAAGCAAAACACATACATAAAGTAAGCCAGACTAGTGAACTTACAGGAGTGTGATGACCCCAATTTTCTATGTTAGATCAAAAGCTATTGGGGTTATGAGTATGTTTTCTAATAGCCAAGATTCCTTCCATAAGGTAAAGAAATATTCTTCCCTTTGGAGAGGCTAATTCATTTGTATTGAGCTTTCAGTCTAAGAATTTAAAGTTGATGTGAAAACGTATTAATTATATAACCAACTGAGCTTCTAATTTGTGACTGCAGTGAAACAATTAGGTGGAGCTGATCTTTTGGTGCATCCCAGTAGTCCCAGAAATTATACTACTTAGGCAGGAAGATCAAGAGCTCAAGGCCAGCCTGGGCTCAGGAAGATCTTGTCTCAAAACAGACAGACAACAACAAAGAAAAAGAAAGTGTTTTGTGTGTGTGTGTGTGTGTGTGTGTGTGTATGTGTGTGTATAAACCTCACAAAGTCTATATGAAGATTTGAGGGAATAGATATAGTCATGCTGTTGACCTAACAGAATAATTTGGTAATACTCACTAGAAGAAACACTTCATTTTTGTTGTTGTTGTTTCTTTTCTTCTTAAAAAGATTTATTTATTTATAAGTGGAAAAAGAGAGTAAAGATGAAAATTTCTTCAATTAGAATGTGTTTTGAATTTAAAATATTTGAAATCTAAAATCCATATTTATTTATTAGTTACACACAAATGTTACTGAAAATATGTCTGGTATCAGCTTGGTGGTTTGGGATACACACACACATATGTCTGTGTATATACATACACATATATAAGTATCAGTATGATATAAAAATACTTTCTTGGGGGCTGGAGAGATAGATGGCTTGGTGGTTAAGGCCACAGTTCACACCTGCCTGTAACTCCAGCTCCAGGGGATCTGACACCTCTGGGCCTCTGTGCTCCTGCACTCATGTACACACACACACACACAGAGAGAGAGAGAGAGAGAGAGAGAGAGAGAGAGAGAGAGAGGGAAATAATAAAAATAGAATCTTCAAATTTTCTCTTGAGAATCCCTAATAACCTTGTAAATTTGAGATCTTTAAAAATATTTTCTCATTGATGTTTAGTCAATAAAATATTTTGATGCTTTTAAAGCAATACATACTTTATGAAAAGCATTTACTCAAGGGTAATGTAGAGAAGCGAATAATGAAGAAAATATCTAATAATTTCAGCACTTCAAGAGACCACTGAAAAGTCAGGCTCGGGATATGCCGTTTGAACTGATCCACAGGAAAGCTAGGATTTCAGTGTGTTGTGGTGGAAGAAATACAAGCTAAAACCCAAGGCAACTTTTGGGAATAAAGAATAATCCAGATTGACAAATGTGCTTGTTTCTTTCAGGGGGGTAGTAGGAAATCAAACTTGAATCAGAGGCTGGTGATGCAAGGTGCAAACATTTGCTTAGTTGGTAACAAGGACCCTTTTAAAGTTTTTGAGCAAGAAGAAAGGGTAAAATCTACAGAGGGATTGATGTGAGTGCCCTTGTTCCATCGGGAAAGGGGTGAAGGCCTTGGGACACGGAAGGAGTCTTGTGGCACAAGTCTGCAGGCACCTGGAGCACTAGAGCCTCCCCACACCCCTCTGTGAGTCACACATTCACTTTATCCAGGTTGGCTAGGCAAGGAACCTGTGAGCATTCCTCCTGCTGACACAAATGGAAATCAGGAGATCAAGGGAAACACTCAGCTGAGTAGATTGGTAAATGCTCCTTTTTTGTTGCTGTTTTGGGACAGGGTCCCATATAGTTTGAAACTATATGAGTCCTCAAATTTTCTATGTGGCTGAGTTTCTAATCCTCTTGCCTCTGACTCCCTGGAATTACAGGTATATGCTGCCACATCTAGCTTTAATTAGGCTCTTTGGAGGACCAGACTTCATTTAGTTTGTAAAATTTTGAGATTCTGCTCTTAGTATAGAGAAGTCAGACATTAGAGGGGAAATCCCCTCCCCCGTTAGGTCTGACTTGAACTGTCTAATATCTTTGCTTCTCTGGTAACCATGGAAAAGTAAGGGAGGGTCAGAAGGCTTCCTCTGCTAACGAACTGGGCTATTAAGGCTGCTTACTCTGCTTACCAGACGTGGCACGTGCTGGTGACTGTGCTGTAACTGGCTCTTGAGCAGAGTCCCTTCATTCCCTCTCCTTGGTCTGATGCTTTCTTTCTTCTTCCTTCATCTGCACAGAAACTCAGACTCTCTTCAAACACTGCCATGCCAGCTTCCTTGGAGACACTCGATAGCTCTCCATATTATCATTGGAAGCACACATTAGCTCTCCATATTGAACATAGGCTGCAGGCTGCACAGCCCAGATATGGCTGCGTTTTGACCACACGTGGTAGTCCAGCATTAGGAAAAGCTCTGTCCCTCTTTCTTTACAACCATCTAGTGAGGAGAGGCAAGAACTCATTTTTATAGACTTGTTTCAACTGATGATAAATTGGGACTTTTTTTTTTTTGAGACAGGCTCTCTCTACTTTGCCCTGGCTGTTCTGGAACTCACTACACAGAACAGGCAGGCCTCAAACTCACAGAGATCCACTTGCCTCTGCCTCCCAAGTGCTGGGATTAAAGGTGTGCTCCACCACACTCTGTCCAAGTTGTGACATTTAAAAAAATACATTAAAGCCAGGGCTGGAGAGATGGCTTAGTGTTTAAGGGGCATACTGTTCTTGCAGAAGATCTGATTCTGCTCCCAGCACCCATGTCAAACAGTTCATAACTGCCTTTAACTCCAGTTCCAGAGGACTCTGCAGGCATGCTCGCTCACCCCCCCCCCACATACAAAATAAATAAATCTTTTAAAACTAAACAAAAACATGAAGCTAGTACGAAAGGCATGTATTGTACCCCTACCTTAGACTTACAACCTTTGTCATCTCTTTTCTAGTGATTTTGCTGTGTTTTGAGATGGATTGGCCTAGAACCTATAACTTATGTAGCCCAAGCTAGCTTCAAACTTATAATGGTCCTCCTGGCTTCAGTCTTTAGAATGCTAGGATTACAAATGTGTGTTACCGTGTTCAGCCTCCACCACTCCCCCAACCCCTAGGCTGGGCTTGAACTCTTGGGCTCTTTACCTTTCCAAGTAGCTAGGACCACAGGAGCATGCCTGTTACTATGCCCAGGTGCCCTCTGCCTCCTTGCTTTTCAGACCTGTCCCTGATGCACACCTAAAGGTGAGGTGACTTCCTAGTGTGTTCTTGTAGAAATGGCAACATTCTGTTAGTGAGAAAACCCAAACCTCTTCTCAGGGCTCTGTGGTTTCTGCTACTAGGCAGCCTGGGCATATATCCTGGTTCTTTCACTCGTTGTTTACCTGACTGATTCTTTATCTGCAAAATGGGTATAATGCTAGTCCTTCATATAGTTGTCAAGAGTATTGCATGAGATACTCCGTGTGAAGTGCTTAGAGCAGTTCAGTGAGTAGTAGTAGATACTCAGTGTGAAGTGCTTAGAGCAGTTCCTGAGTGAGTAGTAGCAGCTCTGGTTGCTGTAGAACCGGTCTACATAGATCCTCTGGTCCCCTCAAGTATTATCACAAGACTTGAAGTTCCAGCAGGGGTTAAGATTTGGGGAAAATGGCAAAATGCTTTAAGTATAGTTCAAGCCAGGTATAGTGGTACACACTTTTAATCCTAGTACTTGGTAGAGGGAGGCCAGTCTAGTCTGCATAGAGAGTTCCAGGATAGCCAGGGCTACAAAGAGAGAGCTTGCCTTAAAATAAATAAATATTCTAGTTCAAAATCTGATTCTTAGGATCACTTGGAAAGCTTTTCTTTTCCTGTTTTGACACAGGCATCATCTGTGTTGTCCAGGCTGACTCCAACTCCTAGCCTCGAGCATTTTCAGCCCAGAAGTAGCAGGGACTTTAGATATGAAGCTGGAGAGCTTTTAGTATGCCATTAGCAACCCTTTCTTTTGTTCTTATTCAGAACCATGCAAAGCCAGTGGTTTTGTCTGCCTGTAGTCCCAGCCTACTTAGAGGCTGAGGTAGGAAGAGTGTTTGAGGCCATCCTAGACACTTTGGGAGACCTGTCTCAAAAAAAGCACTGGGGGCTGGGAGATGTGTCAGTTGGTAAAATGCTTGCCACACAAGAATGAGGATCTGAGTTTGATCCCAGCATCTGCTTGAGAAGGTAGACATTGGCACATACCTATAATCCCAGCACTGGCTCCCTGAGGATGGCTGACCAGCTAGATCAGCTGAATTAGCAAGCTCCAGCTTAGGTAATAGTGACTCAAAAGTGAGGTGGAAAGCTATAGAAGATGCCACATGAATGTGTGTGTGCACACACGTTCGTACACACACATGTGTGCACACAGTGTTGTGGGATAGGGAAAAGGGGTGTAGGCAAAGGGTGGATTTGCTATGTGGGGGTTGTGGGGTGAAGTAATTCTGTTGCTAGGCCAAAATTGGGCAACCTTTATTCTAGTTTGCTGGTCTCCAGCCACTTGTGGCGAGAGGATCTCTAAGATTATTTCTTACAAGCAGTAGCAGATTAACCTTCCTTAGAAGCTGAGGTTGTTTTTAATCCCAGCACAGGAGACTCCACTCAGCTCCCATTAATTCTGAATTGTTGAGCAGAAAAGCTTGGATTTCTGTCCTATTGGAGACATTGGTTTCTGATAGTCTTTGTGGAAGATAGTACAGCTCTGAATTAGCCACAGCAGGTAAAAACCAGGCCGAGTTGAGAGGCGGGTCTGATTGCCTGCCCTGGAAGGATCCTTTTTGCTCTACTTACCTCTGACCAGATGACACTTTGGACTCTGAATCACCAGAGTCCTCTGTCTCCCAGGTCCAGTCACTGGGTCTCTGCACAGCTGCCCAGGTTTCTGTGGAAAGCCTGCTGGCTGCGGGCTCCTCGGTGGCTTTTGCGTACGTAAGTGGCAGTTTTTAGAACTGGGTGGGAAATGTGCTTTGTGAGAGTTAGAGTGTAGAGAACAGACAGGAGACTGTAAACAGCTTTTCTTAACCTGTAGGAAGGGAGGTTCCTACAACAAGGTCTCTGGCATGCTTGTTTATGGAAACAACAGGCCACGTTTGTCCAGAGTGACTCCGCCCCTGAGGTTCATCAATTGAGTGGGATTAAGAAACTGGGAAAAGAGTGGGGAAGAGGAAGCTGGGGCAGCGAGATGGCAACAGAAGCAGATCGCTTTCCTCTCGGTTGTTGGGGTTCTCACCAGTTTTAGGTTAGCCAAATCTAGATGTCGGTGGCTTTTTCAAAGTGACTCTGGCTTCTTGAGGAATAGGTCCCTTCATAGCATGGACAGACTCCAGGTCCCATACAGTAAGAAAGACAGACAAAACCTTCACAGTTTGTGCCTGATCCAGGCAAGGAAGCCTCCTTGCAGAGCATGTGAGCAAGCTGGGGATGCAGGAGGCTGACTAGGAAGAGCTGAGGCTCCCTACAGTTCCCAGGCTGTGAGCAGTCTGGGCCTTCTGGGAACCTCGAATGGTGTGGACGGCTCTGAGGTCTGAGGAGTCCTCTTCCGGTGTCCTTACAGCACTCATGTTGACTAGTGCTCCTCTCTCTCTACTGCTAGGTACCTCATCTCTTCCAGAGTGTAAAAACAGGTTTTTTCCCCAAAGCTGTGCTTAGTCTCTCAGTCCTGTCTTCTGTCTCCTCCTGTCTTGTTGGGAACACGTCTCAATTCCTATTTCTAGCCCTAAGCTTTCTCCAAGTTTTTATCCTGTTTATGCTGGATGTGCTCTGTGAGTTCCTCTAAACACCCCAGCACCTTCAAAGGACAGCACCCTGCCCCCTGTGGACCCAGGTCCTGCTTTTGACCATGGCAATGCTTTACTTGCTATCTCTGAAGGTCAGAATTGTGTTTTATTGCCCTCCACAGTTGTACAGTGCCCATTTGTTGCCAGCTTTGTTTGCTCTGTGGCTTTGGTCTATATTGTTTCTGTTCTGTTGCAACTGTCGGTCTGCTTGTCTAGGTCTCATTACCTCTCACCTGAGCTGCTCTGCTAGCCTCATAACTGTCTCCTGGGTGCCTTCGTGTTCTGTTCATCTCACCAAATGTAACTTTGCTTGGGTTCCCCCCAAGGCCTCCAGAACCTAAAAATTATAATTTGGCACTCAAGGTCTTTCTTGAGCGAGGTATTGTGGCACATGTCTGTAATCCCAAAACTCAAGAGGCTGAGGCAGGAGGATTGCCATGAGTTTGAGGCCAGCCTGTGCTATGTATGTAGCAAGTATCAGGTCAGCCAGGACTTACCTCAAACAAGCAATTTTTCCTTGTCCCCTTATGTTCTACCTCTCTAGACTTAGAATTTTCTGGAACACATTTTACCTGCTCTGTCATCCTTCTGTGTTTTCACCTGTCAAGATCCTGTGAGGAGGCCAGCAAGATGGTTCAGCAGGTAAAGTCACTTGCTGCTAAACCTGATGACCCAGGATTGACCTTGGGATCCACATGGTGGAAGGAGAGTACGGACTCCCTCAAGTTCTTCTTTGAATGATGTATGTGCACCATGGTACATAGATGCACACAAAATAAATAAATGTAACCAAATAAGTCCTGTCTATGCCACAATGCCTAGTCTCAAAGTTTTGAAAGAAACTTCATCTCTAAATGCCAAGAAGACAGCCAGGAAACACCACATCCCCACCCTGCACCATTAGGCTGGGTCACAATCTGTCCATGAAAGTTTCCTTGTTTCCCTTCCCTGAACCTTTCCAGATGTCACTATCTTCTTGTTGGAGACTTTGTTCTTTTTGTGATCTTTGTCACACACTGGATTGCTCTGTAGTAGATCATTCCCCATGGTTTTAAGGCATGTGGGTGGGACTCGTATAGTATCCTAATGGCTTTCAGACATAAAATTAAATAATTAATAATTTGTGGCTGGAGCAGATGGCTCAGCAGGTAAGAGCTCATACTGATCTTTTCCAGCATCCATGTCAGGAGGCGTACAACTGCCTGTAACTGCAGCTCTAGGGGCATCTGCCATTTCTGACTTCTGCAGCGCCTTCACTCATGCACACATACCTGCAAACATCTGCACTCGGGCACATGCACCTGCAAATCCCTACACTCATGTGAACACACCTGCACACACACATATTATTTTTTAAAAATTAAAAATTCAAAAGCGATTTATTTTTATTTCATACGTATTTTTGCACACATCTATGTCTCTACACAATTTGTGTGACCTACACTTGGAGGTCAGAAGAGGGCATCAGATCTCCTGGAACTGGACTTAAAGACAGTTGTGAGCCTACATGTGGGTTCTAGAAGTTTAACCTGGGTCCTCTGGAAGAACATCCTGTGCTCTTAACTGCCGAGCCATCTCTCCAGTGCCAGCTTTCAGACTTTTGAAAACACCCTTAATATATATTTTACATTGATTTTGAATATCCACATATCCTGAAATGATTTTCAGTGGCTGACTTGATTCTGCATGATCCATTTTTATTCTGTTCCTTTATTACTAACTAAATTAATTTTAAGTCTTATTCCAACTTGCAGACTCCAGTTGGAAATACTGTTTTGTCTAGTATGGCGGAGTGGTCTGTCTTCCACCTCTGAACTGCCTGTTTCCCAGCACTACCCTAACAAGAGCCAGAAGGGCACCTAAACCCAAACTTTCTTTCTTCTGGGGATAAACTGTTACAAAGTTACTTTACCCTTTTATCTCATTAGAGTGAGGGAAATATTGCCTACCTCCTTTCCCTCTGGAGGATATGCTATTTCCTTGTCTATTTCACACTGGGAGTGGTGGGTGTGTCGGCTCACTCTCTCTCTCTCATAGGCTACTCTAGAACTCTGCCCTCCAGGAGCATTGCCTCAGTGGAAAGATGACACCAATTTCAGGCTGAGAAAGGCTCTCCTCCATTTCAACACTCTCCACCTGCCAAAGCAAGAGCTGGCTCAGCCTCTTAACATGTTGTCTTAGGGTTTCGATTCCTGAACAAACATCATGACCAAGAAGCAAGTTGGGAAGGAAAGGGTTTATTGAGCTTACACTTCCACATTGCTGTTCATCACCAAAGGAAGTCAGGACTGGAACTCAAGCAGGGCAGGAAGCAGGAGCTGATGCAGAGGCCATGGAGGGATGAAACTTACTGGCTTCCTTGCTTGCTTCTCCTGGCTTGCTCAGCTGGCTTTCTTATAGAACCCAAGACAGCCAGCCCATAGATGGTACCACCTACAGTGGGTCCTCTCCCCTTGATCACTGATTGAGAAAATGCCTTACCGCTGGATCTCATGGAGGCATTTTCTCAGCTGAAACTCCTTTCTCTGTGATAACTCCAGCTTGTGTCAAGTTGACACAAAACCAGCCAGTACAACATGGCTGCCCTTTCAGCTTTACACTGCATTGTGGATGTATAGATCATGGTAGGATATAAAGGGGGATGCCCTGTTCTTGAGTCCTTGCTTCTGTAGGAAATAATTATGTGTATTTAAGTGTGTGTGTGTGTATAGAGAGAGAGAGTATATGTATTTCAAATATATATATATATATATATATATATATAAAATTTTGTCTATACAGATATTTTGCCTTCATATATGAAGTTCACACACACATGGCAACAGAGTACAACTTGCTGGACTATGTTCTCATCTTCAGCCACGTGGGTCCCAGGGATTAAAGTCAAGCTACTAGGGTCAGCAGCTCATTCTTTTACTAAGTCTCCTCACCAGTCTGGGTTGGGTTTTAGTTATAGTCCATCTCAGAGGAAAGTCAGGGCAAGAACGGAGAGGCAGGAACAGAAGACAGACCGTGGAGGAACTCTGTTTACTGGCTTGTTCCCCGTGGTTTGCTCAGTTTGCTTTCTATACTACACAGGACCTGGAGATGGTACCACCCACAGTGGGCTGGGCCCTTCGACAGCAGTCATCAATCAAGAAAATGCCTAACAGATTTGCCCACAGACAATATGATAGAGGCTTTTCCTCTTTGACATAAAACAAAACAGTAGCCAGCCAGCACAACTAGTAAAGTAAAACAACTTATTAGCTGAAATACACCGGTTTTGGGGGAAGTTTTTTTTATTTTTTGTTTTGTTTTGTTTTTGCTTTTCCATGACTCATCGAATCTATCAAGTGCCTCTCGTTTTCTCTTATTCACTTCCCTCCTGCTCCTCTCCCTGGGCATTCTCCATTTCTCCATCCCTGGGTTATTTTTTTATAACCCATAGAGTCATTTTTGTGGTACCCACATTCTTGTTGGGTGTGGGGCCATCTATGGAATGTCATGAACTTTCTTTAAAGAAAACTCACTCTAGAAGGCAGAGGAAGGCAGGCATCTCTGAGTTTGAGGTCAGCCTGGTCTACATTGTGAATTCCAGGACAGCCGCCAGGGCTATGTAGAGACACCGTATATCAACAAAATAAAACAAAATCCCCCAAGCAAGCTTGACTTTCCCTCCCAGAGCAGCTATTGTCTGCCATGCTCCCTCCCACACACTGCAGTGCTGACTGACTGGCTTGATCTTCACAGGTCTTGCACAGGCCCCCACAGCTGCTTTGAGTCCATGAGCACAGTAGTCCTATCATGTCCAGAAGTCATCTTTTTGCTCTAATTCCTCCCCAGCCTTTGGCTCTTAAAATCTTTGCAGCCCTCCCCCCCCCTTCTTGATGGTCCCTGGGCCTTGGCAAGTGTGTGTGATGTTAGAGATCCCATATGTAGCTGAGATATGGCGTGCACAGCATGCCTGGATAGTTTTGAGTTAATCAACCATCAATGTCCCTTAAGAGGTCTAAGGTACAAAGAAATGTCCCTTAAGAGGTCTAAGGTACAAAGAAATGTCCCTTAAGAGGTCTAAGGAAGGGCTACTCTAATCTATGAGTAGAGACATATGATTTTAGAAGGGCTCTTCAATACTCTGTTTATCTGGCAGTATAATAGTAGGTTCACCATCACATTTTGTGGGAGGTGTGGTTTAGTGCCACAGATGGGGATGGAGAGGTGACTCAATGGTTAAGAACACATGTGGATCTTTTAGAGGACCTAGGTTCAGTTCCCAGCATGCACCTGGAGACTCACCTGAATTGTCTGTAACTCCAGTTCCAGGGATCTGATGCCTTCTACTCTTCTCAGTCATATTTGTTGTACACATGCATCCATGCATGCAAGCACTCTTACACGTAAGAATAGATTAGCCTGTTTTAAGGATACATAAGTAAATGACGGAACTCTGTGTCCCATCCTTGAGGGCTCCTGTGTGATAGGGAAGCATGTGAGAGTGGATAACATTTCACCTACTGTGCATGTTGTGAAGATAGTCCAGCGGGTAAAGGTCTGAGGGACC